>WBMW01004561.1:461849-571181 GCA_013396635.1 Penelope pileata | reverse complement strand
TGAAACCAGAACACCTAACCATACAGTGGTCAACATTTCTACTAAGGCTCCTCCATCTTCTGTATGTTGCATGGCAAGTGATTGTGTGTCTACATAACTGACCCTTTCTCATTTCTTTTTTAGGTTATTGCAGACCCTAGATTGTGCCAGGTGCTTCCCCAAACAACAAAGCTTAGAAAAGAGCTTTAAGATCTGTATAAAAGCTCATTATCATGTTTTTTTTTTTGTATTTGACTACGTCTTTCAGCTAGTGTAAATCCGCAGAGTTAGTAACTGAAACCAAAGACTTGTTCTTTATCAAGCATTTTCTTGTCTCTCTGTTTTGAGAGGAGCAGGATAGAGGTTGAATAGTTCGTTGCTTAATGAAATTCCCTCTTTTTTTAAGTTTTTCTCTTTTCTTTTTAGCCAAAAAGAGAGTATAACATATCTCCTATTTATTTCTTTGTACAAACGTATAGATCTTAAAGACTTCACAGGAATCATAGCTGATTTATGCGTCCTGAGAAAGGGGAAATAGATTTAATAGAATGTCTTCGCGGATTTTTCTATTTCTATTTACTTAGACTCTGAAGTTTTGAAACTCAAAACTAAAATGGCTCCTACTTTCTACACATTTCTTCCTTTGGTCCTTTGTTCACAGATCTTTTGACTAAATATCTATTTATGTTCATGAAAGAATCATTTTTACTTTCAGTCTGTCTTAGACGAAACAGTTTATCTATTGTTAGGAGTTATTTATTTTCTATCCTCACCATCCTTTTCTCATTCCCTATAGATTCATCACAGGTGGGATTTCTGTGATTTTGACTGAAAAGTAAATAATAATCTTTCCTATACACAGAAAGCATCTTAGTCAACAAGTTTTTTTGATCAAGTTAAGCCACATTGTGAGACAGTAAGCTTGGATGGAGTTAAAGTAGTAGAGAAGTCTCTACTTCCTAAATTCCAAGATCTCATATATCTATATGCACAGTTATTTATTCACTTATTTACTTATTATTGTATTTTTAAGGATCTTAGCATGCACATAATTTTTTTATGAGGGGAAATATTAATCTTATATTTAAAGAATAGGTCTGGAAATCATTTCATCTAGCTTCTGCAACCAGGATTTATTCTATGACCTTTAATAAATCACTTCTTGATGGCTCAGTTTCCCCATCTGTGATATTTTGATTAACAGTGACCCTTAATAACACTTCTGTAGTTCAGAACAGGATGGTGAATGTGGGGGCCCAGTCCTGACCACTTTTGCTTCAGTAGGTAACGCTAACTCATGGCAGAAATTTTATAACCACAGTGAAATGACTCAGCTGAGCAGTTTACATGCTTAAGGATAACTTGTTTAATATCTGAAAAGCTTTTCAATTCTTGAGGTTCAAGTTGGCATTTAAGTGAAAATTGTTTTTTCTTTATGAAGGTCTCATTTTAGTCCTGACTGCTTCTTGACAACTTAAATAATTAAACACTTTCCAAGAGGATGATAGAGCTGCCAAATTTTAATGCCGCTTAGCTACAATTTAGGTATTTTAAAAAAAAATTTTTTTTTTTACTTTTTTATTTGGATGTGGAGTGAGGAAGGACTAGCTCAATTAGTGTCATTTTTGCAAGCATGGGTTTACATCTTCAGGCAGACTTAAGCTGGCTGATGACATTCTCTGTTAAGGTAGACAGTAAATGTCTCTCCAAAATCTAGCTCCTATACAATCAGATAAATTCAATATGACTCATTGTATGCTGTCTTGATGTACAATAATGTTACAATGGCTACGGTAGTATCCCAAACAAAGGTTAAACTCAAAATGGATTTCTTGGTTAGCAAAGAATGCCATCATGGAGAAAATTACAAAGCCTGAGAGATATTCTACACACCTCCTGGAATTTTTCAGTACTTCTTAAGATCTCCCTTTTTGTACCAAGAACGCAAGACTTTTTCCTTTAGCATCTGAACAATGATACACCTCAAAATTGTGTCACACATTTCATTTTAGGGGAAATAAAAAAAGGAAAAAAAAAAAAAGCTTGTTCAGCTGCTTTCTCATAATGCACAGCAGAGGAATTTTGATGTAGGTCTTTCCTGTAGCTACCTTCTGTGGGTGGCTTTCCTGACAATTCAGGGAAAATATTCAACTTACTAGTGGCACAAATCTGCTCTCTGTTGTTTCATAGATAATGAAAGTTACATTAGGTGCAATGCAGCAAAGATTCAAGCTGAATCTCTCCAGTATTTCTCTTTCATAAGTCCATGATGCTCATTGTGCTCATAAAATTATCTAGAAGTTTCCTAATTATTATTTTGTAGTATGTAATACATTATTTCAGTGCAATTTTGAGCTGGGCCTAGGAAGTGATAACAACCATGATCATTCTTTTTCTTTTTTCTTTTCAAAAATCAATATTATACTCATTTCCCTCCCTTTCTGTTACCTCTCCAGATTTTCAATTACTTTTCCAAAGTATTTTTCTTGGACAAAATTAAACCAGTTTCTGTTGATCTTGACAAGTAATGACATATGCCCTATGAACAAGTGGTTTTTTTTATGCTCTGAGAGTAGTCTTTCATGAAACAAGTGTGTTTATTTGTTCTTTTAATAGTTATTTTTACAGGATATAGTGAATATAGCTATCCAAGCCTTTTTTATATACCAGAAGCCTCTTCTGGTGAGCTTCCAGTGTTTCTTCCCATCAGATAATGCTCATTGCTAAAAGATTATACTATTATATTTTTTTAATTCCACAACATTTATTTTCCACAAAATTCTGTCCTTGGCAAAGTCCTTAAGCATTTCCTTAACGTAAGCCATATAAATTCTATTTCTGGTGATATTATCCCACGGACTTGGTATATATATATATATATCATTTCTGAAGCTGGACTTGTGACCTCTGCCATACGGCTGTTAGTTAGCCCAGTACCTACCATCATAATGCCACATAGTAAGTCTTCTTTCTGTTTTTCATCATGTTATATCTGGTTCATAGTGATGGAGCTAAGCTGAGCCCAGGCCAGGCCATGAACTCATGGGTGAGAGGAAGAATCAAGCATGTGAGAGTAGACAGCTTCTGATACAGCCACAGGATCAGGGACATGGGGACAGAACATGATAGGAGCCCATTGGCTGAGACGTTGCTCTACAGGATTTATTTGTGCATTGAATCATAATGCTCAAAAAGGGCGATTTCAGAATGGGCAGTCTGGTTATTTCTTAACTGTATTTTCAAACAAAAATGAAACTTTAATTTAAAAAAAAAAAATCCTTTGCAGATTTCATAGAATCAGAGAATGGCTTGAGTTGGAAGGAACCTCAAATATTGTCCAGTTCCAAACTCCCTGTTGTGGGCAAGGCTGTCAATTGCCAAATCAGGCACTAAATCGGGCTGCTCCGGACCCCATCCAACTAGGCCTTGAATACCTTCAGGGCATCCACAGCTTCTCTGATCAGCCTGCTCCAGTATCTCATCAGCCTCTCATTTGAAAAATTTCCTCCAACATCTAATCTACATCTCCCCTCTTTTAGTTTAACATTGGTTCTCATTGTTCTATCACTATCAGACCACGTAAGAAGTCACTCTCCCTCCTCATTATAAGCTCCTTTTAAGAACTGTCAGGCCACAATGAGGTCTCCCTGGAACCTTCTCTTCTCCAGGCTGAACAGGCCTGACTACCTCAGCCTGTCATCATAAGAGAGGTACTCCAGCCCTCTGATCTTCATGGAAAATTTTAAACAAGTTAAGCATGAAAATAAAACAAATTGATCTTTTATTTCTCTCCAAGATTTTGGGAGTTTTGTTTTCAGTAAGGAAAATAAAAATCTTTTTGAGTCTACCAACCAAATGAAAAATCATTTAATTATACAGATCTATCTGTTAGGATTAGATATCAAACAATGTATGCATTTTGGTAGTTACTTTTCCTCATAAGAGGACATATCATGGACGACAATACTACAGTAGCATTGGATTTTTGTTTACACTGCTCCGCTCAATTGACAATTTGACAAAATGTGACAAATTGACAAGTTGAAAAATGTGACAATTTCAGAATAACTTTTCAAGATGTAGAAAAATAAATAATAAAAGGAAAGAAAAAAGATAAAGATATGTACAGTTAAAGACAGTACTTATAACTGTGGGTGAAAAAAAAAATTGTGATTGGGAGGTAATCTTATAAAACCCAGGACTCAGAGTTCTTTTCATGTGAAGCCTCAAAGTCAAACCCTATTTGACCCCCTCATTTAGTAGCATTTTATTTGGTCACTGATTAATTTCAGTATTCATACATACACTGAACTGGATTTTTTTTAATTTTTATCTGGCAAGAACTTAATTAGAGAGTAAAGAATCCAAAATTCTCTCCAGACATGTTTTTCTAAGCATTATACATGATCTTTCTCTGTTCCTCTTCTTCTAGGAGCTAAAAATCCCTTCTCAAAACATGTGCTTGTAAGCTGCAGCCTGCTAAGTATTTTGGTGTCAACACATTCAAGTAACCACTAAACAAGAAATTATTTGCAGTTACATGCATAAATTTGCTAAGAGGTAATTACGTGGTAAAGCCATCAGCTAGTACAACATAGTTCAACTCCACTGACTCCAGAATAAGGGTTCCAGTTTATAATAGAGAAGGTCCTGATGTAAAATACTCTCTTTTGGGAGGCAGTCAAGAAAAGACAGCTGCAAACAAAATGCATATTCAAGAGTAGCCTTAGGAAGACAGCGTACAGGCACAACATTAGATAAAAAAAAAAAATCGACTCATTGCTGCCATCTAATCTACTGGCTTAGCAAAAATAACAACTGATTCACAGGAAAGTTGCCAAGGAAGACAGGCAAGTAGAGCTTCTTATGAACACTGTCTTGGACTAGTTAAAATTCATCTGCAAAGGTCAAGATCTTAAATAGAATTTATAAGAAATATCAAGAATCCAAATAACCCAAAAGTGTTGGACTTGGAATTCAAATGTTGAGTTTTCTAACAACTGTGATGTGTGACTGAATGTTCAGATATTGGATTTCTCTTATTGCTCTACATTTTCTACTTTTGTTTTCTGTACAATATTTTCCTAACAATGTGTGTATCTAAAAAGTATAATTATATATTATCAGAAATGCAGTGTATTATTAATTTATTTAATGCTGAGGGACTGAGTTATTCAATTGCCTTTATAGACAACTCAAGTAGCAGTGACTGGCAGGAATAAAATAGCTTCCCTGACTGGAGACAGGAAGGATTCAACTCAAGGAAATGGCAGTGAAACTCATCTTAATAAATAAAAAGCTGAGTTGACTTAAACAATTATAATGCTGGTGTCTGTGATAAGCAATAGAAACATTAATATAAAATGCTTCACCACAAATGACTACGATGGAGTTCAGAATGATGTATTGTAACACAGCCATTCCTAGCACAGCATGCTTTTAAAGAGGTGTTTATAATCATTATTATTTTGGTAACAATAGAGGGGAAAAAAGAACAGAACAGCAAAAATTGTTATCTGTTAGAGAGGAACTGCAATAGCAAAGTTTCCTGATAAGAACAAACATAAGGATTTAGCCACAGTGAGAGCACAACTGTGCTCAAATACAAATGCAGTAACTAAGAATGTGATTGTAGCTTGTTCATTTCTAATTCTAGCTGTATGTTACAGTCAGATGGTGAAAGCAGTCATTTCATGAAATAACTGAAATTTTCGGACATTGCATGAAATGACCAGCATTATGGCTGTTCTATTACACTCTTTGACTGTTTCACTCTGTCATTAAGTTAAATGACTGGTGTTATTGTGAGAGTCACATTGGCGTGATTTTTATTACTTACATTTAGGCATCTGAACTTAGGAGTACAGGTCACTTTAGGCTCTCACAGTTAGCAAGGAAAAGTTGGTGTGTCCAGATGGCAATCTAGCTGATCTACCTTTGCTCTCCATATTTGGATGAGATGAACCCTTTGGATATAATGACCTCTGTATCCCTTAGTTGTAAATGGAACCTAGAGTGATATTCTGATAAAGATATTTACTCTTTGATTAATATTTGTGACACCTATTTACTATGATTATTTGCATTATGGATGCTCAAAATGGTTGTGAAAAGTTTTTGTTACACCTTATTCTTGAGTCACCTTCTGCTCCCTGGGATAGCTTTAACTGTTGGCCAAAGGAAACCTAAATACATTCAGGACATTTATTCCCTCCTTTTAGCTTAGATTTTCTTTCCCCAGAGAAAGGGATTGAATGTCTATAGGGTTGAATTAGTATTATATTCTTTTTTTGTTTGTTTTGTTCAGAACTAGTATCTTGATACATCTTATTAAATTTCCCCAGTCAGGAATTCCCAAAAATCCCCAGACTTAAACATTTGCCCCTGTTGTGACAGCCAGATTCTAGTGACAGATGAGCATGTTAAATACCTCTACTGCCTTGAAGAAATTCTGTCTCATATTCCTAGTAAATGTAACATTTGTTCGTCCTTCCCCTTCCAGGCCAGAAAAGACTAAGAGCCTGTCTCTATAACTGCCTCCCTAGGTGGCAAAAAGTTTTATCTTCAGACAGTCATGATAAAGTGGTATCATTCACAGGGAATACAATATTAGTTGAAGTATGGATATGGTGAATGTCCATGAAGCTATGTGACAAGTTCATTCTCTCCTAACGAGAATCTGAGAGGCGTTGAGAGATTCTGTACATCAGATTAGGAAATTCCAATATGGTTCTGCAAGAACTAAAAGGTTGGAGGCTGCATCTCAAAAAAGATTTACCTGGCTGTGAGTACCTACAATAGCAGAGGAGGTGCACTTACTTGATTTTCTGTACACTAGTATAAGCGCAAAGCAGGCACCTGCAACACAACAGAGTCAATATCTATGAGAGACTTGCAGCAGAGAGTCTCCTGAAACTGTAAGAGTTGGCCTCATCCCAGGGAAAAGCATCTTTTAGATGGATAAGGTTGAAGTTCTGCATAGGTTCAAAGATCAACTGTCAGTCTTTCAGTATTTCTAGGTTGCAGTACATGGGTAGTGTAAATAGTAGTTCCTAGTTTATCTGCATATAAAACCACGTCAGAAGGCACTGACCTTCACATCTGTTCTCACAATTGGATTTTCTGAATTTCTTATGAACAGGCTTTTTATGTACTCCTGAATTTCTTTTGGCTGTGGAATATTTCGCAGGCATGCAGTTGAGAACATAAGCTGAGCTCTGTTGTTGGAATCTGCTGCCTTTCCTACATGAAACCTTGTCACAAAGTCATATTCCAGAGAGCAGCCAGTAAGAATTGTAATGACATAATGAGAGACCAAATGAAACTTCTAGGGCGTTTCACAACACCTTAACGGAAGCTCTGGACACTAAGACCTAAGGAATACTGGTTCCCAAGTAATGATGTTTCTGATTCATCTTACTTCATTCTGCAAGCTGCAGGCCATTAACATGAATTTGTGCAGAACATTTTTGAATGTGTTCACATAAGTAAATGTTACAAAAGCAGTACAGTTTAAAAGCTGAGTAGTCTCACTGAAAACATTGAGCAGTAATAGAAGTAATTCAAAATCATTTCACAGAAGTCACGTAATTCTGAGGCAAAACACAGTCTTTTTTTTTTTTTTTTTTTCCCCTGGTCTCTGTCCCATACATCCACAGAGGTTCTTCTTTTCCATAGTAAAACAAATGTAGTAAGAAATTTTCTTCTGATTTGGATCCTTTTTTCTTTTACAGTTAGCTCTGAGAGATGAATGATCAGCTGAAAAATCCTTTATAGGCTGATAGGCTATGAAGCATTAAAGAGAAGACTTACCCTTAACTTCTGAGAAACTAGACATTAAAAGGAGCTGCATTGCTGAAGAGAAATAGGAAAGTTTTCACAGACAAGATGCACAAATTCTCCTTCAGTTTGGGCTCTTAAGAAGGAGAGAAACATTACTGATCAAGGCTTGGTTTTGTTGTTTGTTTTGTTTTTATGTCAGCCAGTGTTAATCTCAAAAAATTTTTGCTTTCTAAGTCTTTTTATTTTTTTGCTTGAGTTCTCTCAGAACTCAAAAAACTTAGATTATTTCAAAATTAGATAATTTAAAGGTTGTGTAAATTGCATAGTTTGTTTGTTTTAAATAAAATATTCTAAATCTTCCTGATAGATACTATACTTTCAAAAATTGAGAAGTGATTTCATTATTTAAAAAGTAAAGACAATTTTAAATTAAGAGACTAGGTGGTCCATTTAGTCCATGCAGAGAGATCTGACCTTCTTAAGGGGATGAGCTACCTTATATGTTAGGGGCTGAAGAATGGTCTCAGTGATGAGAGAGCAGGCATGGGTGACAGATCCTCTAACTGAGTTAGTTACTTGCAGTTACTTATGTTATTATACTTCAGGTACTTCCATTAGTGTAGGACGAAGTTAAGTCTTAGCTTCTGTAGAACAGAAACATGATATATTGAATAATGTGCTATGACTGCAACTGACCACAAAAATGTTGACAAATTGTATGAAGAGAGGATACAGAGTTTCACTGAAATTGAATGCTTTAGGGAATAAGATTGGTATAATTTTCCGTTCAATTTAAACTAATATGGGAGGGATTCTGATGGCACTGTTATCTCTCTCTTCAGTATTTTCGCAATGAAAAACTTGATTTTTCTTTGGTAATATTATTTTTATGTAGATACACGTTTTGCTTTAAATCCTAATATACAGACAAGTTTTTAATTTCTTGAATAAAGACTGAGAAGTATTTTTAAGAAAGAAAGTATTTTCATATGAAAAATATTTTTTCCTGATGAAGCGTGAAATTCTTGAATATTTTATCCAATTCAGGAAAAATACAAACTTTGTCTTCTCAGAAAATTTTGATGAAGTAGAATTTATTTATTTTGCACACCTTTAGGTTAACATTGCCCTTTTATTTCACTGTTTTTCATTCAGCATCCAGTAATCATATTCAATTGAAACATTCATTGTTGTGATTCTTGATTACTCATATCAATTGTTGGTGTTCTTCTAGTTGTACTCCATTTGAAAGAATAGGCACAGCAGGCAAATGCATTATTATCTCTTATAACATTTATTATTATTATTTTTATTTGTAAGGAATATATGCAGATCATTATTCAAATCGTAGTCAGATGGTTCCAAATGGCTGAAATTTTCTGTCTTTGATATAATTCTGTGTCAGTTCCCTCCTAAGACCAAATATCTATAATATGTAGAACACAGTATATACAGTAAGCTGGGATGTAACACAGGGCGGTAAATTAGGAATAAAAAGCAAGTTGTATAAAGATGTGAGAAAACATAAAAATAGTCCCATGTCTATTACTCCAAAAAGGGGAAGGAAAGAAGAAAACTGATAAATATTACCCTAATCCCATTAAAGAACTCAGGACACTAAAGACCTGCTCCAATTATTCTCTTGCTTGAGGAGGAACTAGGATGTAAAGAGGCAGTGTAAGGTGAGCATAACACTCTTAAAATGAGTAAGTACAAATGTGTGGGCAATTATAACTGCATTGCTATATTATTAAGATTTATTTTTTTCATGGAAGTGGTATTTATTTATTTTTTCTGTAATAATTGTGAACTAACAATATTTGTCTAGTTACACTGTTAAGATAACAACTATATTACAAATGAGTTCTTAGCTTCATGCATTTTGGTGCATTTCCCTTTGCCTATAACAGAATTTTAGGAGTAACAAAAGCATCTTAGCATCTTAACAGAAAAACAACTTTTCGTTTCCACAGAACGGCTTAAAGAAGCAGCTAGGGCACCCAGAAATGTTTGTTTTATCTCATTTCTATTTCTTACTGTAATTTATTTCTAGCAAGCAGGAAGAGCTTCCAGTCAGTCTGTTACTTTGGAAAATATGTTTTATTATTTTCAAAAAAAAAAAAACAAAACTTAAATGAATTACAGAATCATTTTCACAGTAGTTTCTGGATAATAAATTGTCAAGCCTTAAATATGAGCAGATTCCTTTATTTGAGTTTATCTTGTTGAGATGGATCAGAATGCTGTAATCAATCACTCAGCTTAGGTATGAAATAGCTTCCTCATACATGTGTATTCTCTTCAAAATCAAGTTGTAAGTTCTGCATATAATAACTTATTGGGTTGCAAGGTTAATCTAAGCCTGTGTTCGATATTACATGACATTTTATTGGGTACTATACAAACTTTTGCCTAATACAGTGACTTTATTTAGGAAAACTAATTGAAAGGTTGCCTGTAATGACGCATTTTTTTTTAAATGTAGGAGAAATAAAGTAGATGGAGTTGATAAAAAGGAAGAAGAGGAAAGAAAGCAAAATATGGGAGAGAATAAAGGAGAAAAGGGAATGACTTATTCTGATGAGAAATTAGGAACTTATTTAGGAAATAGAAATCAGCAAGAGGAATTTTCATAAGCTTAAATCATTGCCAAAGGGAGTTCAGTCTGCATATGGTGCCTGCATCAGCACACCTTCCTAGGTGAAAACTATAAATCACAGTCATGTAATGGATAATGTTTATTTAGAAGGAGGCTTGTTAAAGAGATTATTAGAAAGGTAATAGGTGTATTTTCTTCCCCCAGAGAATGAAGCCCTGATGCAGGTATTTAGAGAGTATAGAATGGAAGGCAGGAAGCCTTGAGCTGGTAGAGGAAAACCTTGGCAGAATTCAAAAAGAGGGCCATTCTGAACCTGTGAACACCTCAGAATTGTCAGGAGGATATGAAAATTATAGAGAGGCCACTGCAGGAGGTCTCAGGCAGGAGGAAGAATCTAGATTACTTCTTGAAATTACATTGATCTGTTTCAGTTTTAGACATCTATGACTATTAGAAAAAACTTTCAAAAAATGTTATTTTTACAAATCACAGAATCACACACCTAGCATAGAAAGGAGTCTTGCTTTATTCCCAGTTCTGAAAGAAAAGCATTGTTTAAATCTACCTTATATTATGACACTGAAGGTGTGTGCTAATACATGCATATGTTAACAAACTACTGTGAGAAGCAAACTAAAGAATGAGCAAGCATGGAATGTATTGTTAAACGTGATTGCCTGTGTCTCAGGTGGCCCCTAGACTTATGTTTTGGCAGGTAACATAGGATGGCAATAAAATTTTTTTGAACATTGTCTAACCTCTTGAAATGTTGAATCCTCATTCTTCTTCATTAGAAACTCTCCTGCATATGTTATTCATAGAATCATAGAGTTGGAAGGGACGTTTAAAGGTCATCTAGTCCAACTCCCCTGCAATGTACAGGGACATCTACAGCTAGACCAGGGTGCTCAGAGCTTGGTCCAGCCTGACCTGGAATGTCGCCAGGGACGGGGCTTCTACCACCTCTCCAAGCAACCTGTTCCAGGGCTTCACCACCCTTACTATAAAAAATGTTTTCCTTAAATCTAACCTAAATTTCCTCTCGTTCAGTTTGAAACCATTCCCCCTTGTCCTACCACCACATGCCCTGCTAAAGAGTCTGTCCCTTCTTTCTTATATCTCCCCTTTAGATATTGAAAGGCAGCTATCAGGTCACCTCAGAGCCTTCTCTTCTCCAGGCTGGACAGCCCCAGCTCTCTCAGCCTTTCCTTGTAGTGGAGATGTTGCATCCCCTGATCATTTTTGTGGCCCTTCTCTGGACGTGCTCCAACAGGTCCACATCTCTCCTGTGCTGAGGACTCCACGTCTGGATGCAGTGCTCCAGGTAAGGTCTCACCAGCATAGAATAGAGGAGCAGGATCACCTTCCTTGACCTGCTGGCCACACTTTTTGATGCAGCCCAGGATTAACTTGGATTTCTGGGCTGCAAGGGCACATTGCTGGCTCATGTCCAGCTTGCCATCTACTAGTACTCCCAAGTCCTTTTCAGCAGGGCTGTGCTCTGTCCTTTCATTCCCCAGATTGTATTGGTAACCGGGGTTACCATGGCCCAGGTGCAAGACCTTGCACTTGGATTTGTTGAACCTCATGAGGTTCTCCTGTGCCCGCTGCTTGAACCTGTCTTGGTCTCGCTGGATGGAATCCCATCCCTCAGGCATGTCAACTACACCACAAATCCTGGTATCACCTGCAAACTTGCTGAGGGTGCACTCAGTCTCACTGTCAATGTAATTGATGAAGATATTGAAGAGTACCGGTCCCAGCACTGACCCCCGAGGGATGCCACTCATCACCGATCTCGATCCAGACATTGCGCCATTGACCACCACTCTCTGTGTTTGATCCTACAGCCAGTTCCTCGTCCATTGAACAGTCTACCCATCAAATCCATATCTTTTCAGTTTGGAGAGAAGGATGTTGTGGGGGACCGTGTCAAAGGCGTTGTTGAAGCCCAGATAGATGCCATCAGTAGTCCTTCCCTTGTCTGTTGATGCAGTTACACCATTATAGACGGCCACAAGATTGCTCAGGTAGGACTTGCCCTTGGTGAAGCCACGCTGGTTGTCTCATACCACTTCCCTCTCTTCCACATGCCTTAGCATAGCTTCCAGGAGGATCTGTTCCATGATCTTCCCCAGCACAGAGGTGAGGCTGACAGGTCAGTAGTTCCACAGATCATTTTTTCTACCCTTCTTAAAAATGGGTGCGATATTACCTCTTCTCCAGTCACCAGGGATTTCACCTGACTGCCATGATTTTTCAAATATCTTTTAGAGTGGCTTGGAAACTACATCAGCCAATTCCCTCAGGAGTCTAGAATGTATCTCATTGAGACTCATAGACTTGTGGACGTTCAGGTTCCTCAGATGGTCATGAAAATTGTTGAATGTTGACAAAGTTGTGCTGGACTCTGTGATTGGGTTCCATATAAAAAGTTGTCTTCTCTTTGATCACTGTCTCTTTTCACTATTGTTATTTGGCTATGGGGAGTTTCAGCTTCCTACCATGCCTCCTTGCATAGAAGTGAATTTAAAAGTTTGGAAACTATCAGAGCTTCAGTTCCAAAACACCTTGGCCCCTCTTCATCTTGCTACTCATCAAAGTGGCTTCTCATTTTAATGAGTAAGATAAAAGAAGCAGAAAACTTATGGAACCTCTGGCCACCCCACCAAGAGCTTTCAGCATTCACACCTTCAGGATGGCTCTTCTAGTGGGATTCTTGAGGACCACTACTTCTTTTCTTTTACACAAAGAATTCAAAATGTGAGGTTCTCTTTCAGTTCATAACAATGTCAGCTATTCTGAAATATCAAAGTCCTTTGTGAATTGAAATGACCTTTCCCTGGTTAGCTCCTGCCCTTTAGCAATGGGTGTTGCTAGTTGTTCAAAATGCACATACATGGCCACTTTTTGCAAAAAAGGCCATGAGAGGGCAAACTTTCTCCAAAAGGTCTTTAACTTAAAAAAAGTCAACCCCAGGCATGAAAAAAGAGAACAACGTCTGCAGGCTATTCACCCCTTGGCCTCTTTAATGAAATTGCCAACAAGGAGAGGAGCTGCAGTGAAGACTAGTCATTTATCTCTGAAAATAGTGTTGAATATCTGTCACTGCTTTGGGAAATGATTGGCCTAATAATGATAGGTTTTATACCAGCAGGTCCTGTAGTGTCATTCTCAAAGTCTGTATATGTGGTTTGAAAATTGACTTCTTAATGGTGATGATTCTGTGGAACAGAAAGGAATTGCATTGCAGATGAATTTTCTGATGCAAGTGCATTGTTTTATCTCTCTCTAGACTGATGTCCAAGTGTAAAGTATGTTGCCAACAGCAAAGCTTTAGGGACTTATGGCATTGTGACAATATATTGAGTCATACACCTTTCATGTCACGCAACAATTTACTCTTAAACTTTCTTTTACGATGATCAATGTCGTTCTTTCTGGAAGCAAGCAAACAAACAAAACCAACATGTTTACATGAGTTATATCTAAATTTATGACTATATGGCTTGGATGTAAGAAGAAATATGTTAATTTGACTCTTGTTTCCAAGAGAATTCAAGATTTCCTTCCAGAAAAGCTTCTCACAATGATCAACAGAAATTATTGGAGATTAAAGACTAAGTTTTCAGAAGTGATTACTGATTGCCAAACTCTGATCTCACTGGCTTCAATGAACTGCTGTTGACTTTAGTGCAAACTGAGCTAGTCAAATATCAGGAGCTTTTTGGAAATCGAGTATGAGTGACATGGTTACTCAGCTGACACTGAGACAAGAATGGAGTATAGGACACTCAAAGTGGGTTATTTCCCTGTTCCTGTCCTGTTTCTTTTCCATGAATAGTACTTATTTGTTTCTTGGAACAACAAAAATGCAATCATATCGAAAAAAAAAAAAAAAGGGTTAACAAGGATAAATATAGATAAAAAATAAACAAATACAAATCCAATGAGATATTGCCTTGGAAAATTGCTACCTAATTTATTTCCTCATTTGCATTTTTGAAACTTAACTAGGCTCAATTTCATAGAAAACAAGAAAAATGAATTGCACATCCCAACACTGTCTATGTTCAATTTCTATGCTGTATTTATTCCCCCTGAATTAAACAAAATATATATATATCTTGTTTTTACTGGAATTAATATTATAAACAATAAAACTTTCCCTAATATTTGTAGGTCACTGTTATTTATTAGATATAGTGTGATAATACATATAGAACAACCAAGAAAGGTATTCGGTTGTGATAAGCAAGACTAAGACACTACCCATTCCTAGTTTTATCTGTTAAAATAATTCACTTCTAATGAGTCAAGCAGTCAATAGATTTAGGTGGCAAGGGAGAAGAATACATACAACACAAAAGTGAAGAAATCAATGTCATGATTTGCAGATGTCAAACTATATTTACATTTTTGAGAAACTTTGAGGGATAGCTAAGGAAATTCAACGTTGATGATCACGCAGCACTTATGTCAGACTTTGAATCTCTTAGAGCAAATTTGGAATCAATTAACCAATTACTACCGTTTTTTCCAGAGGGATAGAAGTAACAAAAAACCACTAAGTTTCTATGCACATAAAGAAAACTGTTCCAGACACAAGAAGGAGGCGCTGTGAGAGAAAATTTACTGATATCATCTCTCATTAGAAACTAGAGAATTCAGATCAAGCAAGCTATTCAGCAGCAGCCTTTACCAGAATGACCATTTTTGAAACAACTTCAGTTGACCAACGTATGTGGGGTGCATTAAAAAAAAGATCATGGCCAGCCGGTCGAGGGAGGTGATCCTCCCCCTCTACTCTGCCCTGGGGAGGCCACATCTGCAGTACAGTGTCCAATTCTGGGCTCCGCAGTACAAAAAGACAGGGATCTCCTGGAAAGAGTCCAGCAGAGGGCAATAAAAATGATAAAGGGCCTGGAGTATATCCCTTATCAGGAAAGGCTGAGTGGTCTGGGTCTATTCAGCCTGGGGAAGAGAAGATTGAGAGTGCATCTGATCAGTATTTATAAATATCTAAAGTGTGAGGGGCAAAGGGACATGGCCAGACTCTTCTCAATGGTATGCAGTGATAGGACAACGGGCAATGGTCAAAAACTGGAGCATAGGAAGTTCTACATAAACATGCATGAGAACTTCTTTATGATGAGAGTGACAGAGCACTGAAACAGGCGGCCCAGAGAGGTTGTGGAGTCTCCTTCGCAGGAGATATTCAAGACCCATCTGGATGCCTACCTGTGAGACTTGCTGTAGGGAACCTGCTTTAGCAGAGAGGTTGGACTTATCTCCTGAGGTCCCTTCCAACCGCTGCAATTCTGTGATTCTGTATATATTTACAGATGGTAACTAAACAAACATAAACCTTTTCTGTCTATGACATTGTATTTCATACTTATTGCATGGAGATTTAATATAAATGAAAATGTGACTTTCTCATAAAACAGGTAGATACTTCCATCTGTGTTAGTTAGAGCAATTCTCTCCACTGTCTGTGTATAGAAATCAGCACTTAGAGGATAAAATGTTCTAAAATAAGACAGACAACATTCTTAAAGAGCGTACTGCTCTCTATTGATCATACAGCGTGTTTAGATGTACTCATCTGAGATGGAGAAGGTCATATTGTTGACAATAGAAGTTCAGTGAAACAAATCCCACTTGCCTGCTCTATTTTTTTTTCCTTATAAAATAGGGTTATATGCACCTAATGTGACTAGTTATACTAATATGTGGCATTGTACAGAAAAATAAATTAAAAATAAAAATATTCTTCTCATTTAGCAAATGTATATTATTTTGGCAGTATGTACAGTTGTACATACAGGGAGACAAGTAGAGCAATGGCTGCATCTTCATGCAGTGGGAACTCCCTGTAAGACAAAATCAGCTCACCAAACCAAAGTGAAAATGTCAGGCTGTGCCTTGTACATGTCCTGAAACACTTTCATTCCCACGTCCATTGTATCCATTTTTCCTTTAGCTGGATAATTTATCTAAGAACTATAGGATCCAATGGGAAGTTTGTACGGTATAGATGACCCCACAACAGTTGAGCTTTATGTCCTAGTTAGCATAGTATGTAAGTAAGATCCTGGTTTTTTATACATAGTTAAGTCTATTAGGTTCACTTGTGATTTTAGGTCACAGTCCTACATCAAAAGAAGCATGGCCAGCAGGTCAAAGGAAGCGATCCTACACCTCTCCTCTTTGCTGGTGAGACCTCACCTGGAGTACTGTGTCCAAATGTGGGACTCCCAGCACCGGACAGACATGGACCTATTGGAGCGCACCCAGAGGAGGGCCACTAAAATGATCCAAGGGATTGAACAACTCACCTACAAGGACAGGCTGTGAGAAGTGAGGCTCTTCAGCATGGAGAAGGCTCTGGGTAGACATAGTAGCACCCTTTCAATATCTAAAGGGGAGCTACAGGAGAGAAGGGGACAGACTCTTTAGCAGAGTCTGTGGTAGTAGGACAAGGGAAAATGGTTTCAGATCAAAAGAAGGGAGATTTAGACTGGATATAAGAAAGACGTTTTTTACAATAAGAGTGGTAAAGCACTGGAACAGGTTGCCCAGAGAGGTGGTGGATGCCCCTTCACTGGAGACATTCAAAGTCAGGTTGGGTGGGGCTTTGAGCAACCTGATATAGCCATAGGTGACCCTGTTCATTACAGGGGAGTTGGATCACATGACCTTTAAACCTTCCTTTCAATTCAAATGATTCTATGATTCTATGATAGGTAAGCATATACACATACTTGTAAAATAGCAAATGAAATTATGTATTTTTATTAGATCAGCTACATCACCTCTTGTTGCACAAACTCAAGCACCTGTGTGGTCTTTTCAGTATCAAACTTTTGTGATGACATTCGACCCTAGCTATGCTGCAAATAATACACAGTAGGTGACTACAGCTCTCTGATAGAGTAAGACATTCACTAGGATGATTGCATAGTTAGCATGGGTGCCTTAATGCCTAACACGACAGTATGACTCTGATGCAGTGAGAAGGTTTTTTGTTAAATCAGTATTTACTTCTATGTTTTGTGTGTTGTCATTTTTTTTTTTTTTTAATCCTAGCATATATTTCTCCTTCCCCAGAAATTATTTCTTTCTTCTGTCATGGCATGCTTTTTCTCCAATGAATTCCATGAGACCAACTTTAATATAAGCACTGAAAAAATGTTTCATTTAAGAAAAATAGAAATAGGTTAATAATCTTTTTACTTAACTATTGCACATTAAATGTAAACTAATTAATTTCCATAATAATGATTTTTACCACATATAAATCAAATTCCATTTCAGAGATTTCAAAGGAATTGTTTAGTTTTTCTCTGGTTTTTCTTTATTATTTTCTTCATAACACAAAAATTAATTCTTCCAAATATAGCAAGTCTGCTTACAAGCATTCATATCATATATGATTCACCTAGACTATCATTAGCTTGTCTAGAGACCATCATCTAAACATGTTAAAGTGCTGAAAAATATCAGGGAATGACTTATAAATGCTACTGCTGACAGGCTATGGATTTTGTACAATGAATTTTGTTCCTCCGTACCAAACTCATCTCTTTATTAGGACACTTGTTACATTTTTTCTTTCAGGCTGCAAATTCTGTGGAATAGATATTGTACCATTTGGTTTATTTTCAGAGCATCTGACAAAATATTATTATAAATATGTTTGTATATAATCAGTTCTATATCAATGTTAACAATAAACAACAAAATCCTTGTTAGATTTCATAAGTAAGAAGGTAACTACCCCAGAATCTTCTGCAAATCAAGGCCAGAAATAACCTTCCTAACCAAACAATATTAAAATTCATTTTGAAGGCATAACAAAACGATATGGTTTTTTAAAAGCACTGTTAAAATGTTGACATAATCCTACATATGTAACCAAGGACAAGTTTCACATCAGGTGACTTCAGCTGACTTAAAAGTTAGGCATGAAGTTTCCCTCTGTGGCAGAGAGCAAGCGATACCCAACTCCCAGCAGCAATTCCTTCCAGCTCTTTTCCCTTGTTGTTTCCATAGGGAACCTGGATAGCTTAGACACCTCTGGACATTTAGGTTTCAGTTTAATTGAATGCAGTGACAAGCAACCTAAGGCACCTACACTGTGCTGGCAGATAGGATACAGGGCCTACAAGTTCCTTGCATCTCACATTATGGCTTTAATGTTGAGGATCTTTTAACAGACCATAAAGATATATCCAATGGATTCTGGAGAATAATTAGGCTCTGCCTGAAGTAGGAACACCACTTGATTAGAGAAATCCCTCTGTGAAAACCCAAAACCTTAGCAACTAGAGCTCAGAAAACCAGCTAATGTGCAGACATTTAGTTACCTTGCAGATAACCAAAATTAGGAAATCCCAAATTCATACAATAAGTACAATTGAGCCACAGAGCTAAAAATTGCAGTAATTTCTGAACAAAGATCCTGTGGCTGGGCTGGAGATGATGGCAGCAAGAGCTCAGAAACATCCTAAAAAGAGAAAAGTGGGGACCCCACACAGGTCTTAAATGGGAGAAGCATATAATTCCTACTGATGTGCTTCAATTCTTTGTGAAGGAATGTATTTTAGGAATATAAAAGCTTTATGTTAGCACCAGCATTATGCAAACAGGACTGCTTGATATTTTGCATATTTTCAGCTTTTTTGAGAACTGTATATCAGATTTCCACTCTTCAAAATGCTTTTACTAATTGTAGAAAGGAACTTTTTGTACTTAAATAACAGAAATGTTCCTTGCTCCAAAGAGCATAAGGCAGAGATCTGGATCAAGAAATGCTTAAAGAGATTATTTTTAAAAGTGACTGAGAAAGACTGTCAGGCTGACATGCTCTTGATTTCATCCATATGGAATAAAGTACTGAGCAGAAAAAATATAATGCACACACAAGGGAAAAAAACACAAAACATACACATCATAAAAAAGACATAATGAGGAGCATTAACAAGACCCATAGTGCCATTCAAAATACTAGCCTGATGCAGTCAAACAAAGAGAGCGAGTCAACATTTGGATGTGCCTCACAGAAGAAAAATTTTGCTTTGAGCCAATTTCCTGTCAGTAATTTCATTCTTTTTTCAGTTAAATCTGTCTGGAAATTGAGTAAACAATGCTTACAAGTGATTGGAATTTTTGTCTTTCTATTTTTTATCCCTTAAATATAGTTAAGGTCAAAATGTTGAGTGTACATTTGCAGGTATTAGATTTCAGCAAAGTAAAAATAAACAAATAAATCACAATGGAAAATAGGGGAAAAAAAATAAAAAAGATAATTTTCATCCCCAAACATTCTTGTTTGTTTGTTTGTTTGTTTCCCAAATGAAACTTGCCTGGAACTGCTAAATGACCTAGATTTCTGATGTTGATACAAATAATAAGAACTCCCTTTGGCCATAAATACCTTGCAAAGAAACAATCACTTTCAAGAAAGCCATCAAAGCTACACGTCTGGTTTCCTTACTTATGTAAATCACAGTAACACTGACTTTAGTGGAATAATGGTGATCAACATCAGCTGAAGACCTGGTAAAAGTGAATCTATAGTATATCTGCTTGGTAATTCAAAGATGTGACTACACTTCTGTGTACACAAATATCCTTGTGCTAAAAGGGATCACTAGAGGCTGTCAGATATATTTTGGACCTGGATAATGAAATATTTGAATATCTAGTCTATTGGAACTTTCTGCTTTTCTGGTTCAATATCAGTAGTTACAGTAGCTGCAAGACTGAATGATGTCATGCCACAGGGTTACAGAAAAAACATATACCTGTAGGTGAACTTCTATAGATATTTCCAAGATGCAGAAAGTAGCAAACTGCATTACATATAATAATTGCTACATTTGACCTCATGTACTGTTGTGACTGCTGCAGTACATATTAAAAAAAAAAAAAGAAAAGATAAGGTGAAGTCATAAGAACAGATGTAGCCCAAAAAAGAAGCCATTTCACAAGTATTAATTACAGTTAAAAATATATCTATCATCTCTGAGTGAAGAATTTCTGCATGACTAAGACATAATTTTAGTCATTTTGTACCTACACTAGCTGAACAGAAGTTTCTGACTATGTAAAGGTAGATGTAATCATATTTACGTGATCCTGTTTTTTTTTTCTTTTCCCTTCAACAAATATAGCTGAAATAATAACAAAATGGTCTAATTCCACCCATACAACCCAGCAGCAAATCTAAATCCATCAGGGTGACAATAGGATTAAGCTGTGGCACTGTTTGCTTGTTAGACTTTTCCCTGAAATAACTTCCATGTGAGATGGGAGTTTAGTGTTGCAATAAGTCGGTCCCTGTTGTGGGTCCAACAATAGAGCTGGCAATCCTCTTACTGTGGAGCATTACTTTTGCCTGTAAGTCGGCTGGCTAAACTGTTCTGCCACCTTTTGTCTCCACTGGAGTACAATGTGCTTGTTGATTTGCCAAGTACCAAATCCTATATTTAATACAATGTCTTGATGCTACGTGAAAAATAGAAAGTCCAACTCTCACTGAAAACCATTAAGAAAATTGAAGGGGAGGGGGAGAAAATAGGGGTTGTAGGTGATAAATCCCAAACAAACACCCAAGCTGAGTCTCTAGGAGAAAAGAGGCAAGGACGAAGGATATTGTATTAATTGTACCACCCCAGGAGTAAGATTTAGGTCTTGTAGCTCATCTTCCTCCTTCACTTTCCTTGCTTTAATGTAAGACAACTTATTTGCTGATGACCCATATCAGCTCTAAAGGATAGAGCAAAGTATCTGCTCCTAAATAAATATTCCTATATCTAAACCCAACTATATTGGGCTTTGCTTATTCCTACCTATTGAATCCAAGCCTAAGTACACCCAATGTGTTTAAATCCATGACTAAGAACCACATATGCTAAGCCTTTCATGACGGGAAAACCCATATTGGCAGAGTAGTTTAGGATCATCACTTCTGCAGCCATACTTTTTGCTGATTTTCACCTGGCTGGCCAAACCACTCGTAGTTGTGGAGTTCACACAGACTCTGGGTGCTTACCAGACCTGACAGATACGTGTGTGGCAACTGAGGTTTGTATTATTATAGTTTCATTTCTGCCTGCATGACAAGTGGAGTCTGGAAAGGTAGATCTGAAGGTTAGGTATGCTTTTTCGAAGCATACCTTTGTCTCATTCTCTCCATTGTTGACTGAAATCTACAGGAACTGTACTCCTCGTTTAGATGTCTAAAACTGAGCAGAACGTTTCAGAGTCATAGCCATTGCCATTTAAAGCTCTACAAAGCAATGCTGCCAGAATGCCTGTCCAGTGAGAAAAATGACATCTTACAAAATGCAGTTAAAATATTGCTTTCAAGCAAATTTCATGTGAGAAGGAAAACAAATGATGATAAAATATTCTGTAGCAAAAATATCTCCACAGAATGCCTTGGCATTAATTTCACAATAGCTTAAAAAATTATTGCAATACACTAAAAAAGTTATAAGTAGTTTTACTCCGAATGAAATGCTCTGAGTTTATCATAGTAAAACATTTGGACTGACCTTCACCGTCCTCTTTTTTTACCTTCAGGGAATTCCACTTTGCAGCAAGAGGTTTATTTGTCTGTTCTAAAAATTTGTTTATATTTACAAGAGAACAAAGAAAATCTACAGTTTAAGAACGTCCAATCACAAAGCAAAATCTGCTTGTCTTCTCTCCCCAGATGTGTGACCATCTCACATCTCATATTCATAGTTAATGAATCTGGTACTCTCAGTTTGGCTTCCACTAGGCAAAACATCGCTCAGATCTGTCTCAACATGCAAGGATAAGGAAAAATGCTATTTTCAGTTGCATAATTTGAGGTTTTAGAGTGTTCCAATAGGATCATGGAAATGACTGAACTCAGAACAGAGCTGCATGGGAATGTTACTTCTCCAGCAGTTTACAGAACACAGACTTCATTGTCTAGGTGTCAGAGAGAAAAGAGCAGGGCAGGTAGGCAAGGTAGGAGCTAGAGTAAGAAAGAAGGTCATACTTCATCTGAAAACTTGTGAGCTTTTGGAGTTGTTTGCACAACTAGTGTAGTTACAGATATTGAGTACTCATTTGAGTCCATCCCTTTAAGTTAGAGCTCACAGAACAGGAAGGAATCTTCGGCCGTCATTGCCCCATGCTGGAGATAAATACATGAGTTCAATTACCAGGGCTGTCAGTCTGCTCCGTCTCATCAACACCACATTTACTTTGAAGTGAGAGGAAAAAAAAAAAAAAAAAAAGAGCACTTGATTTATTATACAGAAGGAGTGACGAATGTAAGCAGCATGAATCTCAGCCCAAAGTGCAAGAGATAATTTCCAATATGAATAAACAGAAGGTTTCTGGAGTGAAGGTGCATTCTCAAAGTGACTTTATAAAAGCCTTCTTCGCACTCCAGCCTTCTCCCCCTCTCAGCAGCCTCCTTGAGATCTCATGTATCATTGTTTTGTGCACACCGCTTTCCATGAGATGAGTTTAATGGCATTATAAAAGTCACATTGTGCACAAATTGGGAACTTCAGCGCCTCGGTAACTGCTCTGATGCATACACACTTGCAAAGTTTTCAAAGCAGAAATGTTGAAGGCACTTCAAGGCACAAAAACATCCTTGGGTAAATTACTTCCTATTAGTATGTCACATATATCTTATATATGGCTGTGGTTTCATGAAGTGACAGACGTGCTTGACAATAAAACTTTGCACTCTCTTTTATTTATATTTTTCCTGATTTTTTTTATTTCTTCCAAGTATATAATGTCTGATGCTAAACCACTGATCTTCCTGCTACCAGTGAGACCAGTGTTGCTTTCTTTACTTACTAATAAGGTAGAGCATTTTCACCCTACCTGGTGCCTGAAATATTAAGCAATTCTAATCACTGCTGCTTATTACAGAAATGTGGATGGTTTTAAAAGCTGAGTAGGGTGTAAGTCACATGACCCAATTACCATTCAAGGGGAAAAAATGAAAGTAAAGCTGAATATCTTAAAAAAGACATATTCTTATGCGAATAAATTTCACCTCAGATCACAGAATCTCACCCTTTTCCTACTACCAAGAAGCTATGCAGCAAGAAAAAAAATGCAAAGCCTTCTCTCTAACTTATAAAGAAGAAAAGACAAGCATATCATCTTCTAAGATCCCCCAAATTGTCTGCAGCCTTCCTCCTTTCCAAACAGTGACTCCAGGGTGAATAATTTGGTTCTCAATTTTTGAATAAAGACATTGT
Organism: Penelope pileata; assembly: GCA_013396635.1. Lineage (NCBI taxonomy): Eukaryota > Metazoa > Chordata > Aves > Galliformes > Cracidae > Penelope > Penelope pileata. The sequence continues at coordinate 547,547 of WBMW01004561.1, read as the reverse complement.
TTCCCTTATCTGCTACGTTTTATGCTTCTGTGTAATGGGACATTGAAATCAGTTTCACTTCAGGTTTACAATCTCTTTAACTTCCTCATTTCCAAATACAATTTTGGAATATTTTGTTTGCTTTTAAGACATCATTTGGAAATATTTAACACTTTAGATCTGGCAGATTAAATGAGACTTTTGAAGTACTGATAGGAAAGTTCTGAATAGAAATCAAAACTATGGAAAAACAAAATTCATTTTTTTCCACTTTTCTGCCCCACTGCGCACTACAACAGAGAAATCACATCTTCTTCACAAGTTCTGGACATTTTGATAGCTCATATTCAGTCTCCACTAGGTTATCTTCCTCAAATTTAATGACTAGGAAAAAGATAGATTAGATATAGTTAAATTATCAAATACAACAACTGTATTAAATTTACATTGTAATCCTGAATTAAATTTACAGTGTTCATTTAATTAAGCTACAAATACCGTTTTTACAACTATGAGAAGTATTTTCTAAATGCATCTATTTCCAGTCAAAGATCTAAAAATGGATAGGTCTGAGTGGAGAAGAATATGGGAGGGCAATCTTAGTACTTATATTTTTCCTTTTTTTGTTCTAAATAGAGCCACAAAGTATTGTTTGTCAGACCTTCAGAAAAACATTCCAGGTTAAATCTAGGGCTGAAATTCACAATTCTGTTTCATTTACAAAGGTATCTCTTTAATAAGAACGTAGAACTTGGACCCATTCAAAAGCTCTTACTAAGCTGTGTTCATCTCAAAAAATATTTCACCACAATCCTTATTACCACAAGTGAAAACTGCAAGATTTTTTAAATTAATTTTAGGTGCACAGTACTCCATGGTCATACTTAAAGAATAGTTAAAGTATCTTGATATTTTACATTTTGAATAGAAGACTAATATCTTAATAACAAAATTAAAGATCATCAGTACTCTTTCAATAAAAAAAAAAAAAGTCCTACTTAGTACTAAAGGAGTTCCAGTGGTTTAAATTATTAAAATAGTTTTTTATATATATATCTTTATTTATCTTTTATGCTTTGTATGAATAGTGTATATATATATATATATAAAGGAACATATATGTATTAGAAAATACATAGCTAATCCATTCCAGATCTTCTCCTACTGCAGCTTTATTTTTTAAAGATTATATGACAATATAAATTGTATATAAACCACATATTTGAAGCATAAATCTCCTCTAGATGCCCTGGATAACATAACTTCCTTAGTTCAAGCATCAAAGACTTAATGGTGGATATTTTACCAGCGTTTTACTTCTGTTTTAAATAGTGGTCCTCTAAGTAAATTTTGAAGGAAGCTGGGGATGGAAGAAAAATAAGAGAGTGATAGAGAAGAGAAAGGAGGAGAAAGAAGGAAGAAAGGAAGGAAGGAAGGAGAGAGGGAAGGAAGGAAGAGATCTCAGAGGCATGGCTAAATTCAGGGATATTGCAACAGGCTATGAAGATAAAGAGAAAGCCATATTCCCAAAGAGAGTTGCATTGAAAGGGAATAATTGACTACAGAATAGAAAGAACTGACTTATATTCTTTGAAGTCAAATCAAATTCCTTATCCCAAAAGCATCCCTTCATAAACGAAGAGCCAAGTTTTCTTCTGCATTCTGTGAAGTACAATAAATTAGCTTAGTATGAACAACAGGAAAACCTGTCTGCATGCACTTGATTCTTAAATCAGGGACTCAGAATACTTTTATATGCATTAATTATTCTGTTCAACATTTCACTGTAACATATCTAAATGTAACAATTCCTAATTTCCATTTTTCTGCACATTTATACTTTACATCCTCCAAAACATTTTTGCTCATTCCAGAAGAACATTAAGGAATGTGGCCAGTGAGGTTAGTTATGTCTAGGTCTTTCTAACTCCCTCTTCTCAGAAGAAAATTCTAGTTTTTTAACTGATTGTCTCATATCAATGCTATGTGAACTGTTCGTAAGAACAGAAGGAATTTTGAAGTGCACTTGACACCCAGAGCGGAATGTGTTATGATCTATACAATGATTCTTCTTACAAGAATTTGTTCCACAATCACTGTGTGGTTTCTAAAAAAAAGTCCTGGCTATAGTATAAAAAATACCTTACAGTACAAAGCCTCTATCTTCTTTGAGAACAGTTTCTTTTTTCATACAGAGACAAGTTTTTTCACTCATTAGCTCAAGGTGTTTATTAGTCCTCAGTTTACCTTTACGAAACTTACAAAGTAAGCTTCAAGATTCTGAACTTGACCTGATATGTAAGAAAGAAGAATAAGGAACAGAGGACCGAGACAATTTCCTTCCAGCAGCAGACAAGGTGGTGGGGGAAAACCTTCTTTATGACGTAAGCAGGTAACTATCAAAAAGGACATGGTTACCTACTCTTGAAACAAGGCAGAGTCTTACCCACTTTTACCCAATGAATGATGCAATTTCTCTCACTGACTTCAACTGGGCATCACGTGGTATGAAATGGTGCTCTGTGCAAGCATGACAAAATTTGGGCCAACATATCACAAGGAAAGAAAAGAGAGACAGCTGTCTTGAGTAAAGCCAGGACATTACCACGCTTCAGTCTTTGCAACACTCAGTCCTTTTCCTACTGTTTGCATGGCCTTTGATGATACACGTTCACCCTTGTAAAAGGCATTTTGCAGCAGACACTTCAGATTGCTGTCCTTTAAATCCAGACATTACAACCAACTAGAAGTCTGCAGTGACCTCTTCCATGGCAGTGCAGAATAAATCAGTGATAGAGTGCAAGAACAAAAGAGATCCCTCCATTGTGGGAGTCTTTTTACCTCTTTAAATGGGATTTTTGTTTCCTTACTTGGGCTTCTAAAAGTTAGACATCTAAGCCTAAGGTAGTCATTCAGGATTTCTTGACAGTGAACAGAAAGAAATATATATCCCCCAAAAGGACAATTCACCTCATCCTAAAATAAGCTTCTGGAATGAGTCAGCAGTGCTTCCATCTGAGTTGCCCACATCTGTCCTTTGACTCTAAGCAATGACCAGGGCAACTCATACACATGAATTTTAGACAATGAATTTATATATGAGGAGTCCCGCTTTCTTTATGATATTCCAGTTTTTATTCTTGTAGAATTGTGTGTCGAAGAGAAGTAACAATGAAGGCCAGATATTCAAGTTTTATCCTTTACAAGTGCTTCACAACATAACATAATCACAATTTGAGCTGAGGACTGATTTAAACAGAAAGAAAAAAAAAAAAAGAAAAAAGAAAAAGACTTATATTTGTCACCTTAGTTATTATGGAAAAAATGCACCATAAACATAAAGCAATAATATCAATCTCACTTTTATGTTCACACACATACACACACATACACACACACACACATAAAGAAAAAGAAACAAGGTAAATTTGGTCTCAATTTACTTAGATGGATAATAAGACTTTCACTTATTGTTGCATTATTTGTTAGTATGTGGATGAAAGATTAGGTGACAATATGCAAAATATATTTTCTGCATATTATAATATTTAGTAACGTCATTTGATTTTTTATACGTTTCATTAAATTGTTTTGTGGCTTTATTATCTACCCAGATGCACAGCTCAGAAATACAATTATTCAGATTTAGAAGCAATAAAATTTGGCATGCATTTACTTGTATTCAGAATTCCTGCATGTTAAAGAGAAATTACTGCATTCTCCCCACATAGCTCTGTTCTCATGCTTTTGCCGAACCATTCATTAGATGGAGCACATTATAGAAAATACACCATTTATGTTAAGGAACCTTGTGATAACAGATGTATTTGTACAAAGTAAATATTTCAATATATCATAGCCTTTTGATCATGATTATAATAGAAGCAAACCTATGCACATTTTCTGTAATGCGTATCTCTGTTATATGGTTACTGAGGGGGGGAAAATGATCACTATAGATTATATGTTGTAAGAAAAGGTACCTGCAGACATAGGTTGACAATCCCTTGAAAACATTATTGAATACAATACAAATTGTTCTGCTTTATAATAAATGTTTCGAGGTTGCATTTAAAGGTGTATCTTCTAGCTGAAACATAAAGAATCTTCCTATGGACATGTTGTTCCATCTTTGGTTTGCCTTTGCTGTGTTTCATAAATCAAGCACTGAAATATACGACAAAATGTCCCAAAGTTGTCCCCTGTCCCCTGTACTTCTGACTGAGGTCAGAGAGTAAGTCAGTGATCATGTCCTGCAGGAGAGGTTCCAGACATGATGTCTGCTGTGCTCTCTGAAGCTACCCACAGAAGCACAATCCCTGCTTGGATTTCAAGCAATTGTTTTGGGCAGACGTTATACATTATAGACCCACATTATACATTACAGACCTGCTAGGTTCAACAGAGCCCTAACTGCTTACAAACATACAAATAAATATTCTAAAGAAAGGACATTATTTCTCAGTTCGCATCTCTTTCCTTTCACCCCAGCTTCGGAACGGGACGTGCAGTAGTGCAGTTGAGTGCTTTTCTTCATCAAGGTGATGCTCCTCACCACATCCCTGCAACCTGGCAAAGCAGTGGTGTTACCTTCTGTTTGATGAGCAGAACTTAGCCCTCAGTCACTGAGCATTAGTTTTGTACCTGATCAGCTCAGGCTACATGCTCCGTGCTCCCTCTCAGTGGTCATCTCTGCTCTCAGGGGAAAAACTCTTGTTTCACATTTCAGGTATTCTTGAAGGCAACACTGAGGAGCCCAAACACTCTAGTCCTTCCAGAAGGACTCTAACGTGTTGGGTGTTATTGCTGATGAGTGCCTTGAAGCTGCATGTCTCCCAAGGGCTTGGATCTCTCCCATCCCTACTTATTCATTGCATACATAGACAAATTGTATCTCATTAGTGTACTCATGAACAGAGACAAGGATAATATGTGCAAGTGTACTTTGGGCGCTGGGTAACTGAGGCACACTGTGGCGATCCATTGCCTATTGCCAAGAAACCAGTCCTAGTGATTCAGGAAGTCCATGGATCATTGGCGACTGAGTATAGTTCATCCTTCTACCCCTTTATCCTAAAAGCAAAGGAGCCTCCAAACATTGAAATTGATCTAATATCTCTATTTTGCAAAAGCCAGAGCTGATCCTCCTTTCTCTTTTACTATGGTAATTATTAAAATGTAGAATAGCACCTTTTTTCTTAAATGACAGCAACAAAAAACCCTCTTCTGATTTCTGATTAGGGTATAAGAGCTTTATTACATAAATCAAATCAGCATAATATTCTTTGTCTAGATTTACAGACATAAAACAGATCATTTTAATTCCTATTTCTGCAAAGGTTTAGAATTTTTTGTTCCTTTATCCTAATGGAGAGAATTTCAGGCAATTATGTTGTTTATATTTCATAGACCAAACTCAATTTATTTTTTTATGTTAATTTAGAATAACTCTATTGACTTCAACACAGTTACATTGGATTTACATTACTATAAACGACAGTACATGTTGGTCCTTAAATGACTATAGGGATTTTGGATTTCCCAACGGACTTGGAAAACCACATTCAGTAATTCTACTGAAAATGTCTCTATTCCTGAGGCCATTTAATATTTATGCACTAGTTTCAAGCTTGTTTCTATAGAGTACAATGATTTATTATGAACCAACACTTACATAATGAACTATAATAAAGCAGCTATTTAGGTTGGCTCATGTATACCACAGAATCAGTTCAATGCATCTGAGAATCTTCCTCAGTTAAAATCAAGTATGTCCAATGCAATGGAGAAATCTGACTGAAAAATCTTGATATAACCCACAAACAGGACTGCCAAAAACCTATACTGGGCTGGCAGATGCCAATGGCATCATATATTTTTCCTTAGGACTTCTCCTTTCCTCCAAAACGCATTACCTTTTGAAATTGGAGGTGAGTCTTGACAACAGTGAAAAGGAAGTGATCTCTCTCTGTCTCTCTTGGCAAACAGCTGAGTTATTTTATCCTAGGGGAAATGCTCTGGGTGTTTCTAAATTTTGAGAGAAAGAGATATATGTCACTTCCATAAGCTTATCAGTCTCTACATCATATATTTTTTAATATTATTTGAAAAAAAAATTGAGTAGCTTTCAATTTCAAACCATGAATCACCTCTTTCAATGTCTCTGCAACTTTCCTTGGTGAAGAACATTGTCCCAAAGGAGAAGGGGCCTTGCTTTTCACACATGCATCAACCCTCACTTACATCATCAAACACTCTCCTACTTATGCTGGGTAACTGACCGAAGGTTGAAAGAAATCAGTAACACTGGCACCTGAAAGTTGGTTTTTTTTTTTGTTTTGTTTTGTTTTGTTTTAAAGAAGATTCTGAACCTAAATTCTATAGATACAGAAAAATATTGATGTCTGACATTTAAACTGAAGGCACTAAAATCTAAGAGCTCCCAGATTCCCAGTATGTTTCCCTACAGACGAATGTTGGCTTTCAGTAACCACAGATGCTTTTGATTTAACTTTTCAATATGTTTTATCCACATTAGTTTGTTTTCCATCAAGAAAGAAATGTTAGTCATCACCTCATCAACAACAGAAAAAAATGGCTAAAATAAATAGAGGCCCTGATATATATCAGCTGGTGTTATTCTTGTTGCAAGCCAAAAGAATAAGTTTCCACAAGTTTGCTCAGAGTCACAGTATAACATCTCTCATGCTCCAAGATACAGCTGGGGTTTTCAAAGCCACATCATGGCATAAGCCCTGTCACTGCCACTAGACAAGAAAAATAGTGCAAATCATCAGCACCTGCATCATGTATACAATCTTTTCTCCTTTCAACTGCAGCAATAAAGATCAAAATTGGTTCAACTATCTTAAAGAAGTGCTGTGGTTCAGCAGCAGGTGTTTCAGTCAGGTAGAGAAATAAAGGGGACAAATTCTCTACCTACAGGCTATGCAGAAATGCCATACGGCCATAACTAAGTTTGCAACCTGAATATATATTAATTAATATTTCCAAATTTCTCTATTGTTGAGTGAGTGGTAAAAATTAGTAGGAACACATTTGTGTGGTTAGCTGAAAGGACGTGAGTTTCTTACTTCCTATTACTGATTTATACTGCCTTGGAAACATTTATGATAATCGAGGAGAAAAAAAATGTAAAAAGAAAGTACTTCTTTATCCTCACTTCAAAGTATTCTGTACTCCTGTTACCATGAATTCATACAAGCAAAAGATGTAGCATTTAGCATAAATCCATTATATGTGGCAATTGTCTTTTCTCCAGGAAAGAAAGCCCACTCATTACTAAAAATTCAGTAAGGCCTTAAAGTCACCAAGAAGATATATGCAGCACAGAAGTAGGGGACTGAAACAACTTTGGAAGGGTTTTTGGGAACAGAGAAACTCTCAGGACACAGCTGAATTTTACTGTCACTATGGTCATCAGGAAACAAAGCTTTTTCTTAAAGAAGAAGTTAAAAGAAAACCTCAGGCAGGCTTATTGACATGAGGACATGGAAATGCCAAAGGAGGATATTGGGAAGAATGAAATCTTTCCTATACATAGGTGTTAACAAATTGAGCAGAGATATAAATAAATAAATATGTCTTCTGCTACCATTAAAGAGAAAAATAACTGAGACTAGGACCAATATGAAATATTTTCTTCTCGAGAAGTCACAGTTAGGGCTTGTGCCTCTACAATAAATGCCATGCATCTTTGCACATTCAGGACACATTTTTAGAGGTGTCATTCACACATCCTGCCATTTAGGTTGGTTCCATCGCTCAAGCCAGCCCACTACAAATGAACCAGGCTTTGGACAGACCCAACAGCGATAGAACTGGGATGTGACAGCAGAATGACATTGCTAAAGGCAATGTAAAGAGGAACACAAGTCTGCATGTTGTGAAACCTGTGCCACAAAGATATCGTTATCCTTGTTGCAAAAGAAAGGAAAAATATACAGATGAGCAATATAGAAAAGAATCTGGATGTCAACCTAACTAGACAAACTAGTGCCAGGCACAGATGTCCCATGGATATGGGTTGAAAATCTCAGTAAAGAATTGCAGACGCAGAACGTTCGTTTAAAAGGGCCCAGCCATAAGGTGCTATTACAGTAAGTGTAATATGCAGTTGCTCAGGGAGAGCATCACTAATGATCTTTTACAGCAGCATGGTGGAAAACAAAGGTGAATGGCATAGGGTTCATCAATGCTTCCAAAGAACAGCACCAATGCACAAATTGGAAAATAAGGCATCAGTTTTCCTATATAGATGTAGTAAACAACAGGTGCATCTTTACAAGAAGCAGTTACTCTGTCTTGCCCACAAGCCATGTGTAATCATTTCATGACCTCCTACCACACACTGAAGATACAGTTTCTTAGTTTTTATATGATTTGTAAGCCGAAGGCAAACTTGGCAGACTGTTCAAAGCTTCAGTCCCTCCCCCCTCTGGAACATCTAGAGGAAATGCAAAGGAGCTCAGTACAGAGGTTTTATCTAAGTCTATTCTTTGGTTTAGCACAAACAAATGCAAGCAGTTTGACAAAACTTATACTATATATGCCAGAGCAACAGCTCAGAAAGAGAACCCAGACATCTGGGAGACAGAGTATCTCAATCCTGAGTAGACATCATCAGAGTCAGCATGATTAGATGCTTTGTGACAAGCATGTAGGATAAGAGCATCTGGAACAGGTTTTTTTCCATTCCTCCTTGTTTGTGGCTGCACCCAGATGTTGCAACTAATTCTGGGCATATACAAAGGCCAGTTAAGAACTGAAAAATCTAAGGGAAAAGGAAAGAAGAGCTACAGCTACCAAATATATATATATCTAAATATAAAATAATATTTAAAAAGTTGTTAAGAATTACTATACATGCCAAAAGTATAAGCCCAGTCTAAGTCAAAAAATCCAATGTCAGTCACTCAGGGAAAAAGAAAAAAAAAGCTCCCTGGATCAAAGCTAACATAAGTCTGATTATGCTGACAGGGAAAAAAATGTACTTGTTAGTCTAGAATGTTATTCTCACTTCCCTGAGAGCTTACTAGGAGACACTATGGCTAAACAGGTAATCAGGCATGCCAAATCTATTTCTGCTAAATATAGTGGACCTGCCATCACAAAGTCTGACAGTGGACTACAGTTTAATAATTTACTGATAGGAATTAGCTGTCTCAAACAGTAAAGATGACCCAAGTATCCATCCTGAGGTTTAACACAGCTGCCACCATGAGAAGACTAAGCAGGAGACATTTTCAGACAAAGGGGACAGGGGCTGGAGGGGAATAAAAGCGGCAATTTGCCGAGGGAATAACATGAGCACCAAGCAGCAAGGTAAGGTGAATGTGAAGAAACAGATCCCAAAGATGCCAGATCATATCTCTCAACAGCAAGGGAGCGTCTTAAGGGAATCAGTCCCAGACATGACAGAAGACCAGAAAAAAAACAGAACAGTGAGCAGACATACATTCTGACTCCAGATAAGGGTACAAATAGCACTGATATCTCAGGAGAAACATGTTAACATAAGCAATTGGAGAAGTATCAATTGATTTAAAATTGTTAATTAACTGAATATGATGATTTCAGATATTTGTAAACTGCATGCCCATGTGCATACATTTTATAAAGTTATTTTTTTAGGCTAGGAATTTTAGTCACCTAAAATCAGGGCCAAAATCTAAGCAAATCAAACAAGATCTGTTTCTGATTAGTAGAGAGAAACAGACACTTTCACAGGCTGATTCCTCCAACCCCAAGTCAGGAATTTATGCGTGGGCAAAGCTTTTCTCTCCAGACAGGTCTCTGTCACCCCGTGGGCTGTACAGGAAGCAGAGGTGGGAAGTCAGGCTTAGGTGTCTAGCTGTTTGACATTTAAAGCCAGAGGCAGTGAATACTGGCCTTACCTTCAAGGATGAAGCAGACGAAATGTTTCCCTAGTGGAGGACTGTTTTCAGTGACCTTAGGCCAGGCCTTCAATAAGAAAGCTTTTTATCACTTCACCAAGGACTCTTGCACGCTACAGGAGTCTGCTCCATCACCCTTCTGCAACATTAGATCAATTTGCCTGAGAGTCTCTACCACCAGTTAGTTTCAAGGTCCCAAGTTAATTTCTATGCTGCTTTTACTCCTGCACCCCTTAGAGTCCTTCTTAGCAACAAACCAAAACTAGAGAACAAAACTAGTGACAAGACATCTGCATTTCCCTTGGGCTTCATCTGTTCCCTCATGCATGGGGCTATTGGTTACAACTCTGTGCATACAAGATCAGATTGTTTTACATAGTGTCTACCTCAGCATTAACACTGCAATCTGTAGCTTTTTAGTGTCCCCTGAAATGCTAACATCAGAGCAGTCTCAAAAGACGACTGGGTGGCTGCAGGGACTGGAAATAACAGCCTTGCTTTCTGCATCCCAGCTTGAATCTAGTACATGGTAGATAGCAAACAAGCATTGCTACCATCTGATGGTTGCTTGAGGAAGTGAGCTTGGATGCTGCAAATATTCATCTCAGAAAAACCACCACTTTCATTGCATCAAGCAGCATCATGCTGGCAACTTTCTGACTTGTAAAAAAAGTGTTTTGTAGACTTAGATTTTATTTCTAGCTCCTCTCAAGTGACTTAAAGGAAAACAGGCAGCAAATATGACTAGAACTGAAAACTGGAGTCTTTTATATAATCAAATGCTCACGTGAAGGACAAGCGTGTACTTTAAATTAACAGATATTTTTCCTTCAAGGTATTTTTTAAAAAAATCAATACTGTATATATGCATATACGTATATGTATGTACATACATGTGTATACGTACATATAAGAAATATATGAAGCCATTATTTTCATAAAAATAGCTGGGAAAAAGAACATTTTTTAAACATTTGTTTGTTTTTAGTATACCTTCCTTTTCTTTACATGGATAGAATAAGATTTATTTTACAACTCTTCAGTCTTTTGTTTGCATGTCCTACACAGTGAGAAAACGAGGCTCTGAGATATTAAAAGTCTAAAATTTCAGGTACTCTACTGAGATAGGAATCATCAGACCTTTCAGTCTCACCCATTCAGCACTGGATGCTCAAAGCTCCACCGTTAGCAAATTCATCTGTCACTGAATACTCACCATTTTGGTAAACCAAAATAATTGCCTCCTTGCATATGTTCTCTGCAGTGGTTTCTTCCTTCAGCACAGCATCCATCCTGAGTCCCTTCTTGTCCCATACTCTGCATTTTTTGTTAGATCCATCTGGCTGTTTCCTTCAGCTATCTAGTCCAACCCATTTCAAGCGTCCCCCCTTTCCTTCTCATCAGTACCTAGGTGCAGTATCTTCTTTTGTACCCCTTCCCCTTCTCTCTTCCACTTCACCTTAGTCTCCCCCCTAAAAACTCTTGTCCTCAGCTACCTAAAATATTCTCAAAATAAATCTTCTCTTTCCTGTACTTGCACCAAAAAATTTCCTTATATTCTCTAGCTAGACATGTCTTAGGAAAGGAGAAAGGAGGAAGGACCACAGAAGCATAGGAGAGACATTGCATTCAGGTGCCGTAGTGATGAAAGTTTCGCAGCCCACAATGTTAAACTGCAGTTGGGGCTGAAACTGAATTTAGCAGCTGAAATTTAAGATAATTCTAGCCTGTGAATTTGTATATAGGACTTGCAATGTACTTTTCTCTAGTCACATTCTCCATAAAAGCGAGTGGTTTAGCTTGTTATTATTAATAATTTATTTTTTTTTAAACAAACGCAGAAATTGTGAAGCTGTAAGAGACTGGATAGAGGACTATTAAATGGGAAGTCCCATGAACCTTCATGGAAAATAGAGTAAATAGTGTTGCTTACCTGGGAGGAAACGACCTACCTTTTGAAGGTGACAAGATCCCACAACATCTAATGAATTAATTACCTGGGACTATTATCTACGGTAAAAAATGCCAAACTCTCCACGTAAGGAGCATTTAAAGTTGCAAATTGGCATCATTTGCATAGTTTAGAAGTCATGTTTTTTAAAAATCCTATGTAGTAAAAGTGCTAAGATTTCCACATTGTTTGCAAAATAGACAGATGTATGAGTTAGTTATTAAAAAATGAACATTTAAAGCAGTATGACAATAAGAAGCCTTTTTTTTGGTATTTCCTTTCCTGATTTCGATACTTTAGTGTACTCTTCACAGAATGACAAATTCGTAGCATATAAATTTGCCACAAAATTAATACATATATGAAATCTCTTTTGAGGTAAACTAATGTGTTTTTGATACATGCGATTTGTTCCTGGAGACAAACGCATTTTTTTTACTGAGGTTGACAGCAAAAGGGTTAATCAAGGCAATGTATGCCTTTGCTTTTGCATATCTGGATTTTGTACATAAATTTGAAAGGTGTCACTGCTTCACAATTTTTAAAGTCATTGTCCTTGCCATTAATGGTGCTTGTGTATCTTATCATTTTTTTTAGTACACTTATGTAGTTTTAAATTCTTTTTTCTCTTTATGAAGGCAAAAAACTTTTTTCTCCATGTTTGAGAGAGGAAATCTAGGAAAGAGAAAACTTAATGATTCACCCAAAGTCATACAGGTAGCTCAGAAAATAAATTTTTCTGGGTCTTACAGAGCACAGAATAGCTATTGTCCATATCATGATGGACAGATTACACCTAAAATTCCATTCAAAGGTAAGTGTTTCCCCACTGGTAAGGCTCAATGCTTTTCAGGGTTTCAGTGATACGCTCACTTTCTAGGTGCTGTATCTTGGGGTCAGAAACTGCAGTTCTGTTCCAGAGAAGCTACAGTCCCTGCACTGAAAATCATAGCTATTTTAGACAGGTCCTAAGGTCCCCACCTCTTCTAGTGCTGGAGTTACAGAGACATCACTACAGGTGTCATATGCTGTAGCGTCTTCTCTGAACTATAACGATAGTTCAGACAGCAGAGGGTGACATGCAGAGAAACAAGCAATCACAGCCAAAGATAAATCATTACTATTTACATTGATATCTGAAATAGGTTTTAGCACAAATATGATCTCAATGAGAAAAGAACAGTTCTGAGTGTGAATCTAAAATGGAAGATCAAAATCAGGGCTATGGCGATTAGATATATTGCTACATGGTTAAACTATACCTGTCTTGTTTGTCTCCAACAGGAAGATTGAAGAAATTGTTGCAGTTTGTCTAGAAAAGAGAAAACTAGTGGGAGGCAAGGTAATGGTTCTTCAAAAGCTGCCAAGAAAAGTGTGATGAATTGTTCTTCAGAGTCACTGCAAATAGGAAAAGAAGGCATGGATTTAAATTACAGCAAAGAAGATTTAAATTAGACATCAGAAAAATGTTCTCCTGATGGAGAATAGTTAAGCAGCTGAGTAAATTGTTTGGAAAGCATGTGACATCTATATTGCTGAAGGTTTTTTAAACACAGTGAACAACTATCAGGCAGAATAGGCAGAAAATCTGCCATGAAAGGACAAAGGAATTATTTTTTGACTCTTTATTTACCACAGTCTAACCTGAGTAAGTTCCTACGTGTTACTAGCTAAGGACAACTTTTTATTTCTTCTTTACTTCTCCATAACATACAAAGTGGAGAGAGAAATGTATTCTGGAAACCAGAAAAGGTGACTGCTCTTCATCAAACAGTACCTAGTGGCTTAATTGTTCTGCATTAAAGCTGTTGTTCTCCAAACTAAGAATTAGCAAAGAAAATAAAGAAGCGAGTTTCAAGAATTTAAATGATCTAGTAATCTTAAAACCTAATTTGGAAATATTCATAAGATTTCAAGGCTGAGATATTTGATGCAAAAATAGAACCATTATCTTCAATGATTTATAAGATTGCTTTAGAGAGACAGGGTAGAACATACACAGTGATGTAGTGAGTGAAAACATCAGTAATTGTTGACATGTTGCATTTTAAAGAGTAGCAGCACCATTTGCCCTCCTGAATTTTGTATCAGTACTTCCATGAGTACTTCTGATCAGCACAGATGTGACTTTGGTGGGCATGGGAAAGGCATGACCTCAGTTCTTCCCTTGACCTAGAAATGTCAGGGTTAATCTGATCTTCCACTTAATATCTAGGTTGCCTTCCCTCCTTCCTGGGAGTACAGCTTTGAAGGCAAACACTAAGCAACAGTGATCTAACCGCTAAGCTTTCAATTCAAAACTTTCAGCTGCTGTCTTATCCTCTATTTGCCAAACTCATGAGTTTTTTATGAATGTAAGTCTTACTTTGTTTTTTGCCCACTGTATTAAGCCCCTCAAATTAAAGGTTACTATTTCATGAGACAAAATAGCCCCATAGGAGATAGATCTGCAGTAGCAGAGCACAGCCAAAATGGCAACACTCTTCCACATGCTCAGGAAAATAATTACCTGTGCATGTTACCATAGTTACCATATGATGATTATCACTAATTAGGTGTTAAAATTGGGTGGTGCCTCATACCACTTAAAGCAGCTAAAGAATTTGGAGGAGGGAGGTCTCTTAAACTAATGCTCTTAATTTCCACCTAAGTTGCTCCTTTGACATTTGAACCACAGTTTGATAATCATCCCAAATGAGAACACAAATGTAACTGAAAGTCAATAGTCTTGTGCACTGAAAGCAATTGGAACCTTCTGAATATTCTAAAAACTAGTAATTGAATTTCCTCCTTGTAGAAACATGAAGGGGACCTCTAGGATTTCTGAAACTCTTTGCTAAAGTGACTCAAGCTTTTGGGGAGCACAGGCTGTTCCTCATCTTTCCCTGAATTCACTGGCCCAATATGAGGCTTACAGTAGCATCCAGAACCTCAGAGGACCCAATAACATTGGAAACACTGTCCCATACTCTCAAACAATTCTCAGGCATTCAGCTTATGTCAGCAGGTATCCACTATTTAGTTCTACTCTAGCTTGCCTTTCCTTTCACATCCCTGTAATTCATCAGATATTATTCATTCCTTTCACTTCAGTGGTAGAGTTCAACCAAGAGCAAAACTTTACTGTGCTGTATGAACAGTGTAGGAGAGTTTCTGTTGCTGAAAAAGTTTATGGTCAACAAGAGACAAAGAGTGGGGAAAACTCCGTATTTTTGTCATATTTCACTGAGGTTGAGTGGGAAAATCAAACTATTGCCTTCTGTTCACACAAGAAAACTGGTATATTTAAAACACTCCGAGTGCCTGCCTAGAGTCTAAAATCACCTTCCATTTCATCAAGGCCTCACATCATGCAAATTGCATATCTTTAGAAGTTCAATTTAATTCCCAACCTTTAACTTTAAACAGATTTATTTGCTGGTCTTTTTTTTTTATTTTCTCTCTCTTTTTTTTTTTTTCTTTCCCACTTCCTCAAATGTTTTGCTTTGATTTCATGTTTTAAAAACCAAAATTTTTTTTTTTTTTTTATTTTTAAAAAAAAAAAAAAAAAAAAAAAAAAAAAAAATCCATGATCACCTTTGCATGAAAATTGGCATGCGCTCTCAATTTGGCTGCATTCTTTCTGCTTTAGCCACTAGAGGGTAGCACAAACAGCCTCCTGGAGAGAAGGTCCAACTACCCCCAGAAGACTGTGGGACAAAGGTCAGTGAAGCCTCAGCGTAGGGATGAAAGCAAAAGCTCAAAGTTCATTCCTTGTATCTGCTCCATTCAAGAGTGATGCCACCACAGTAATGACTGGATCTAGGCATAGATGATCACTAGCTATTAAGCAAGCGTAACTATGATGTTTGAAAGCTAAAGATTATACACATGCACATATATTAATGAGCTGCAACAGATGTCTGTGTTCAAATGAATAACTGTATATGTTTAACTCTTTCAGCAGCACAGATGTTCAGTTGGAAAAGAGAGCACAGAACACTGATTACAATATTTGCGGGAACAGTTCCTGGATAAATTCAGAGATGGTTAAATTAATCAGGAGTATATTAAATGAGAACTTATGAAAGAAGTATGTGTAACAATAATGTGACTCTGGAAATCCAGGTCTATATTGCCTGGACCCTGTGAATTGTTTAGAAATGCTATTGCCATTAATATGTCTTTACATCAACCACATAACTGCCACTTGCCTTTGGATTGAGAAATTCACTGCATTTAAATCCAGGAGTGTCACCGGATGAAAGGTTAACTATCCTACCTAACCCAGGCCTGGAGCATGACTTTAGACTGTGAAGAAATACCAGAGATATGTATGCTGTAGACACAGCACATTCCACATGCAGATACTAAGAAGTAGGTCAGACCTGTTGTAATAATTTCCTACCTCCTGCTGAAAATGAAAGGCAATAAACTGCAATATCCCAGCTAGGATTCCAGGATCCTAGTAACCTTGGTTGTCTGGAGCAAAAAAAGAGGGTGAGGAAGCCAAGTCAAACACAGCACGGCTATTGTGCACGCTGACCTTCAGGTAACATATAAACTATAACTGTTGTGCAGAAGTACAGAAGGCAGCAGCAAGATAGTCAAGGAGTGATCCAGTACAGAACAGGATGCAACAGCTGAGGAAGACCTATAATAAAGAAATTTTTGTAAAGTCTCTACAGTTGGCCAAGGAACTGGGAAAAAAAATATAAGAACAACAGACGGGAAAATTACACAACAAGTTGTAGATCATCAGTATTTTTTTTTTCCTTACCTCAGCAGCAATGATCTAGTAGTAAAATCAGCAGAAAAGTGGTGTACATGTCCACTGATGGCAGGAATAAAGCAGACTCAGGGGAAAGCCTAAATGGACAATAATTGCAGGTTATTATATACTGTGCTACAGTACTGTGGAAAGACGGCCAGCTATTAGCAAGGTTGGAAGGAATAATCAAGAGAACAAGGAAGAAAGTTTATAATCTTTCAAATGCAGCAAGGCAGAGGTAGGGCTCTGGAATAGAGAGATTGGAAAAGAAGCCAATGATATGGATATGGAATAGCATTGTGCAGCAGGGTCATATCTGCACTGGAAAGGAAGGAATTTGTTAGAGTTCCTAAATATAATTTTTTAATACGCTTCTGCCTGTGCAGCTGTAAATGAGCTGAGCTGCCTAGATTAGGTGCAGCGGTGTTCTAAGCTGCTGGAGAAAACGCCTCTGGAGGGGAGTTCAGCCCACCTTAAACCTGAATCACTGCCTGCAGTATTCTGTCTCTCTCCATTGACTGTACAAGGAATGTACAGCTACCAGCATGTTAATTTAAATTTCTTAAGTAAGATCTGCAGCCATCTGAGATGAGGGGGATGCACAGAGGCAAGAGCAACAGGGGCCACAGGTATACCCACAGAGAGACTATGATGAACAACATATTCAGTAAATGTTAATCAGGAGCAACTTCACGGCATTTCCAATAACGACCTTGAATTTTCTACGTGGTATCTTAGCTACCTCGAACAGAGCCCGCTGCAGGATCACCCATAATCTCACACAGTAAAACCTGCTTAAGGACAGAGCTATGCCTGTGCACACACAGAGCAGTCACCCATTTGGGAAGAGAGGTATAGACAACACTTCTTTCAAGGCTGAGAGCAACTAATGGACAGAGGCTGAGCAGCGCGAAGTGTGCCATACTTCTGCAGTGAGGCTGGGAAACATCACTGCTCTAACAGCCCACCACTGTGTAAGTGCAACACAGGGTTAACCCATTTCATCTTTTAGCACTCCTTACCCCAAGTGAAACTTACATTTAACATATAATTTATATGAAATTGAAAACTGAAGGAAGAGGGGGAACCGAACAGGAAAGACACTTCCAAGGTCTGGCACACTTTCCAAAGTGACCATAAAATTATCTCAACAGATGTCTTCAGGGGGGTATTATTATATCCCTTTTAAACTTCTAAATGGTCTTCACTGTATTGTCATGAAAGCCATTTAGTAATTCAGTTGTTTCAAGACAGGCATCAACTCACATATAAGCAGTTGTGGGATATCCCATCCAGTCCTGGAAGTATCTTATCTACCTGCCTGAGGCACAGGTCTTAGCTACCACAGGGCATCTGAGTGATCATTGGACACCTGTGATCAGAAAATTGCATCCCATCCCTACGTACACAGTTGACACAGGTTCAATGGAAAGAGATAAACAGTTCCTGAAGATGACACACCTCCAGCAGGCCAAATTGCCTGCTTCAGATGTCTGTACTTCTGCCTCGACTTTATATGTTCTTGAATAAGTAAATTTCTTCTCAGTTTCCGCAGATAGGTGTCAGAGTTAAGTGGGATGAATCTGGACTTGACTGCCTCCCAGTCCTTAATGTATTTATCCTACCAACTTTCCTGTGAGGGAAGGAGATGCTATAATTCTTCTCTGACATATGGGCAACAGAAACAGGCACCCAGAGAGTTTGTGCTTGGGAAGGAAATTGACTCTCCATCTCCTAGATCATAGCTACTGAATTATCCCCTCTGATATTGTTAGAATCTGTTGCCTTCACAACAGCCAAAGGTTTAAAAGCAATACTACTGTTAATTTGATTTTGCTGTATGCATTTAGTTTAACACTGTATCTTGTTTGTAACTTTTTTATACACCATTGTCAAGTGTCTCATTTTTCCTCTGCATATCTTGATTCAGTTATGACATTAGGAAAAAAAAAAAAAAAGAGAAAGAAAAGAAAAAGAAAAAAAGGATTGAAGAGTCCAACTTTTCTGCTGATTATTTCAACTCCCACTGCACAGCAGATGACTGAGAAATCCAAAAGATGAGTCACAGGGTGGAACAAGAAGCCTGGAGAGATTGTCTTTAATGGGGGCACTGAAAAAATTATCTGAGAAAACAAAAATAAAAATATTCACATTTTTAAAGAAGTTTTCTTTAAAAGTTTTATGACTAAAGCATCAGAATATTTCACTGTGGAAGAGAAAAAATGTCTTAGAAAATATATTTTCCTTGAGATGAACTTTTGTCAAAATTGGAGAAAGAATTCAAGCACTAAAATGTACTGCAGGAGAAATTTACATTGCAATGCATCATAATTCAGCTTTAATTATGGCATTGCCACTAATGCAACCTTGTAATAACGGTTAGATGGGAGACCTGCAAGGGAAACTCAGGTGACCCAAGAAATGGGAATAAGACAGTAAAGGACCTCTTTTATTTTCCATTTCATGCTGGTTACCAAACGGGGCTCTGCTGAGGCCGTGGAGGGTATTGCATGCCTTCAAACAAAACATCAAATCCAGGCCCGCCTACTGACAGTTACTGAAGATCTCACAGTCTACCCCATCCATAATCCAAATGGAATAATCACATTCACTCTCACATCTCATTTATTGATGCGGCAGAATCAGCGAAGGAGAGATTTTTCCTTCGTTTCCAGATCTAAAAGTTTTTCTGGTTGCTAGCTAGTGTTAAACCAGCCTGTTCTCAATGATCTTTAGCCTCACAGGACCACAATTATGCATCTTATCTGAGAAAGGCATGTTTAACATTGCACTGCCACCTAACACACTTCTGGGTTTCTGATTCAGCACAGAGAAGTGCTGCGGAATTTTTCCAAAGGGCCTGGCATGTAAAAGGTGGTGTTCTGCATGCAAAATTCAAACATTTCAATATGTTCTTTTTAGATAATCAGAAGAAATAGTTTAGCGCAAAATTTTAGTCTAGGCTCGAATGTACCTAACAGTGGATGAGGGAGGATGAGAAACGTATTATTCCTAGGAAATAGTGACACAGTGTGTAGTTTGCCAAAGTGCTCCTTGCCAAGAGATTGTTTTTCACCAGTGAGTACCTGGAAGAGTTTGGGAGAGGCTAGGAAGTGGGCAAGGATAGAAATGTACTGCTGCCAGTTGTGGGAGGGGTGGAGAATTTTGTTGTCTGTACAGGGATCTCAC
Organism: Penelope pileata; assembly: GCA_013396635.1. Lineage (NCBI taxonomy): Eukaryota > Metazoa > Chordata > Aves > Galliformes > Cracidae > Penelope > Penelope pileata. The sequence goes on along the minus strand of WBMW01004561.1, from coordinate 527,761 downwards.
TCCCAGGTGATTTCTTGTTGCAAAGCTTAGGTAAAATCATTTAGCCTACCTCACCTCCAAGGGGAATCTTCCTGAGCTGTTTTGTACGGCTGTTTCCAAAGTCTTCTTCCAGGAATGTCTGTCACATACCTTGTTTCAGAATTAGCCACTCCAAAGAGAAGTGTCTTTCCTTTCACCTGCTGTTGGATTCAAAAGAGTTTTGCTTGGGTGGGGGCTGGTAAAATAAGCTGATAAAAAGACTAGATAACCAGATTAGGGCAAATAGGATATAGCTGATAATGACAGTAAGTGAGAAGGCTGGCAACTGGGCAGGGATAACAGGATTTATTGGGGAAGTCAAATGTGAGTTGAAATGTTTTTCAGCTACCAAATGAGCTAAAACAATAGCAAAAAAGACACAAACTAGGCCCTCATACAACCAAACTTCTAAGCCTAAGATTACAGAAGAGAAGAGAAAAGAAGTGGTGACTGCTAACAGACTTAGCAGAACAGAATAATAATTGTAATAATAATAGGATAATAATAATAACAGACCAACCTACAGCTTAGCAGGGGAGCAGGAAGATAAGATGAAAGATTAATGCTGAACAGAAAGGGAAGAAGTGGAGCAAATCCTTTTGCTTGGGTTTTAGGCTAGTCTGTGGGAAACAGGTAAACATCATATTGCTTAAACTAGAAGTGGCCATGCTTCATTATCTGCATTTTTCCTTGACCACAGCAGTGCTGAAAATAACAACAGAAGTGTATAAGAACATATTCATGTATTCATTTAATGGGAAATTCAGCAAAAATATTTCCAACTTTCTTCTCCAGCTTTTCACAAATTATTCTTTCTTGAGAGTTACCTGGAACTACTGGTTCTGGAGAAAGAATAGATGATGTAGGCACAGGGAGAAGATGGCAGACTGCAACATGTGTTTTGTACGTGTTTGTGTTCTTCTAGGTTGAAAAATCAAAAGTTCATTTTCTTAGACTTTTTTTATAGAGGTGAGTTTTGTTCATTTCTTTCTAGAGGTGCAATATATTACATTGGTACTGCTTTTGTAATGAGGATAACTTAAACATAGGAATAAAGTGAGTTTAAGTAGAAAGTAGATAAATCTTTTTATCAATCCAACCATACTGAGAAGGAAAACAAACAAAACGAAACAAAACAAACAAAAAACTCACAAACCCAAATACAGACGCTTTGCCACAGACTAGATTTCTTCAAGGCCCTCTTTAAGCTCATGCAGTTGATTTTTTTTCCTTTCCTTGGTTGTATTTTTATTGTTGTTGTGTTCTGTAATTCCTTTTTTGTTTGGTTGATTGGGTTTTTTGTTGTTGTTTTTTGTTTTCTCTGGGTATCATAACTTTATGGGATTCTAATGTTACATGGTAGACCACAATACTGGAATCCAAAATGCACCATCAGAATCAGAGGCATATTTTTCATACTTAAAAGGGCTATATAGGATCGCACTTTGGAGACAGTGAAATCCCATGGGCAAGTATTCAACCTTAAAAAGACAATGGTTTCTACTGTGTTTCACTGAAAGACTGTGTGGAAGAGAGGTAAGGGAGAAGTAAAGCTATTCCCATTTTAGAGCTCAGGAAACACGAAGTGGCCCAGAGCCACACCAGAGAGCAGAACTGAGAAGTGAGTCCAAAACGTGAGATTCCAGGTGTGAGACAACAGGCTGCACTGACTTGCCTTTTTACTAGAGCTGTTTCTCTGGCAACTTTCACGAGTGCTAAATGCACAAGAAGAAGGATAATAAAAAGCCTAAGCGGAGGGAAATAATGAAGAGTTGTGAGGTTTTATTCAGTTGTTACAATCTCACATGTTTATTAATAGAAGGTTGCCATGTATAAATATATAATTTTGGTTGGACATGGGCAGCGTCTCTTTAATTATCCGAAGAAAGAGGGTACTTATTATGTAGATAGTACAGGAACATCATTCAGCAGAGAAGCAATAGAAATTTTCAAGCAAAGAAAGACATGAACTCATTTTTTTTCCTCTCTCTTGCGTCTCATTATGAGTCATTTCTACAGAGTCTGTGTGCACATGTGTGTAAGTGTGCATATATTTTTACACATAAAAATATCATACCTACATGACATAAAATCATGCGTATACTTCCTTGGTAACTCTGAAGACAGGCAGAAGCTGTAAACTCGGAGAAAAAAAAAAAAGTTGAAACGAACACAGAGCTGACCCAGCTCAGTGTGCAGTAACTGAGGGTAGAATAGAATTTGGTTTCACAAATTGAACTTTCTTTCATAGCCAATGTGTCCCAAAGTGCTTTACATACAGTACAATGAGAACGATGCTGAGAGTGGAGGCAAACACAGCAGTCACTGTAGGCAAAAAAATAGCTTGCATGTAGCCTTCTATATTAGAATCTGTTTTGACAGAATAACACTGGCCTTGGGAATGTTATTAACTCTATATTCATCTGTTTCCTGGTTGCCAAGGGATGCTGAACTTCCACCTGGACAGCCTCTGAGAGGATGGTTCCAAGAAAGTGTCGTATCTTCCATCCTCTTTAAAAAAAATCTTACTATCACCATGCCCAAGCCTTCATATTCCACCCTCTGTTTCTGGCTGCATGACTCTCTTCTTTATTTTATTCCATCTTGGACTTCGACTGATTGAACGTACATTGGATTTCAGACTGTTCTTAAATCAGAAGACTGGATAAAGGCCAACCACAGCATTAGATTCAACCCTCTGCTTTCAATGTATCTACAAACATTGAGTTGTATTACAGAACTCTGTTTTGTTGTTGCTTACATTTCTAAGAACTCCAGTCCATTTATTATGCAAATTATCTCCCAGAAAATGATTATGCCCAGGGAAACTCTGATGTGTCATATGAAATGCACACATCACAGTGATTTTTCCTCTCTGTACTCATGGACTGTTTATAAACTTAGGACTGTTGATTTCTTACCTAGCAGAGAATTCACTTGAAACATCTCAGTTATAAGTCTAGTCATGTCACAAACTGTGTTTTATGAATTGACAGAAGCATCTCCACCAGCTAATTTTGAGTAGTCAGGAATGGGAATGTCCCCCAGAGATTCAGCTGGAGGTTCACCTCCTGTTTTCTAGGGTCTTGCATAAGGCGTAATCTAAATTCATCAATTTTAAAAATGCAGAATGACTCTTCATTACTAAGTCCATTACTCAGTACAACTGGAAGCTGGAGGTCAGCATAGATACGTGATATCCTTATTGAGGGCAGTGTTAAACTCAGGAATGAAACTCAGAAACAGTCCTCACTTCTAGCATAATGGAAATTTGCTACAATTTGCTATGATTCTATGATTCCATGATTTGGGAAATCTTGGAAAGTCTACTGAATGCTTTAAGGTTCAGAGTAGACATACATTTATAAAGCCTGTCAAAACTGGCCAGTAAATATTTTTCACAGTTGATGTTAAATCAGCATTGCTCTAATCTGATTACACAAACTTGAGGAATCTGAACAAAGCTCACAATGCTTCCCAGCCAAACTGCATGTCACGCTTTTCTTCCCATGAAAACCATGGCACAGGAGCCATGACAGAGTCCTGAATCTCATCCTGATATGAGCTCAGAGACATAGCACTGCTGGACTTACAAGCTGTTCTGTACTCAGGTAAGTTTGGGAACCAACACTGTTCAGTGTGGCCCCAGCTCACATTTAAATTCCTTGATAACAGTGTCTTTCAGGTTATGCAAGCTTAAGTACCAGATCCTACTAATGTTACCACAGAAATTAAAGCAGTCAAAAGCAGTATGTGGCAGAAATATCCCAGAATATTAAGATCAATATTACAGAGCACGTTGAGATTGTTCAACTGAGGAATTAGTTCATCAGAAGGCACGTTGCCCTCCCTAGCTCACCTGACATTATTGACCTCTGATTTTCAAATCTTCAATATTCTCTAAGGCAAGAATAGCAAAATCAATGAAATGTGATAATTGGGGATAATTTGGTACACAATCTGCTGCTGACCAAGTTGAGTGCTTTGCAAGAAAGGAAAGAGGGTATGAGATCTTGAAGAGGTCTTTGAAAGCATATGCTTACATGTTTGAAATGCCATGCAGAGGTAATAATACTGACTCCCTATGCACTTTTAGTGCACAGAAATATTTGAGATGAAACTTAGTGTTTTGGAATTGAGGTGCATGCCGGGGGATATGGTGGCTTTGAATCCTGTGTGCTTAGACAAACGTTTTGCACTCACACAGTTTTTATTTTCATAAAAAAAGATAAAATAGAGGAATTAAACTGTAGCATGGTTCTTATTCAAGTCTTTGGCATGAAAGAGCAAACTCCTATCCAATATAGACTAAGATATTTTATACCAACCATTGGAGACAGAGTTCACATTCACTTGAAAGAGCTCTTCCCTTCAGTTAAAAAAGCTGAGATATTCTCATCTGCACTGTGCAAATTGATCTAGGTTTTCTGAGGCAAAGACATTGGGAACTGACTCTTGGACAGCAGCACATGCTCCCTTCAGAACAAAATTCCCTGAAGAACATAGGCACAAAAAGTTGTATCTACATCTTCAGTTAAGCATCAGTTCCCACCTGTTCTCAAATCCAGTCTACTTTCTGTAATGGAAACTCATAAGCCACCAGCATGTCTCTTGCCTGTATTTTACCTCATCACATGGTTGTGAAGACAACTAAGTTTTCAGGTTCTTACAGCTTGGCTGGATCAAACGTGGGTGGGACTAAGCTTGCCCAAGGCACGCAGGCCAAATGAAGCTACAGAAGTTAAGCTGACATCAACTCCATGGATAGAAACAAAATCATTTAAACATGAACAACTCTTTTCCAAAAATGTTTTATTACATAACAAATTAATCCCAAAGATATAGAATTATTGGTATGTGCAGGTGTGTAATCTCATTATTGTTTTTCAGCCACGTAAGATCTTTATGTTAGCTGGTTTCCCCTGTGACCTTATCTTGCTTGTCCAAGGAAACAGAATTCTCTCTTATGAGAACTCTTTCCCCATTGATGTCATAAGTAATCACAATACCATGCATGGTTGCCATTTGCAATTCATTATTCTCTCTGTGGAAAGAACGGAGTAATCTCACCTTCATGCCCCATTCTGTTGGGTCTTTGTTCTGTTCAAACCGTAATGCAAGGAAACAGACTCTGTGCACCACTCTGATTAGTCAGTTGGACATTTCCTCCAGATCAAGAAAGATAAGCCTTCCCTTGGCACAAAATGGGAAGAAGAAAACAACTTTTCTGTTCAAAATCAATTGCCCCTGGTACAATTCTGCCATTCTGGGACTTAGTCAGGATTCCTAGGCTTCTCCTCGGTGCCTCTCTGGCTATGCACCCACAGAAGCACAGTGTGACCCAGTGCATGGAAGCAGATTTTGATTCTAACTCTTCAACTCCCACTTGGATACAAGCATTTAATTTAACTTCTTGAGTGGGCTTGAAATGACTTATTATTTTGTTATCAATGGGAGATCTGGTCTGTCCAGCAAGTGGAAGGCTAAAATCCATGTTTGATTCTCCACGCTTTTATGCAAAATGCTGACTACTAAATCTATGTGAAAATAATTCTTGTACATCCTAACCTCGATGTATCAATATTTTTAATTTTCAAAATTTTGCTGTTCATGTTCTTTTTTTTTTTTTTTTCTTTTTTTTTGGTATAGATAAATTCACAAGAGACATGAAGTCCCCGGATTCACTGCATTATTTTCTTTCACAACAGCTCATATGATAGTTGATAGCAGCAGGTTTCCAGCCTCCATGAACAGCCACTGTACACTGAGCTGAAACATTTTACCAGTCTCTTGCCTGATTTTGAAGACAGTGGATGTATGGCAGGAGGCAGAGACCTCTTATTCCATGTTCTGGAAGAGCCTACATCTCTTTTGCCATTTCTCATCACACTCAACTTATTTCACTTTATGCTTTTACCCTCCAAGCCTTTGAATTTAGTTCAGAGCTTCCTCAGAAATGCCTCCTTACCTAGTCAGCTCTTTTCTGATAACCTCTGGATTTCTTATCCTAACCCACTTCCTAGACAAGTCTTTTCCTGCCCTTCCACAAAGCGGTAGCTCTTTTTCCATCTTCTACCTTCCCTGTCAGTTTTCTCTTCACCTCTGCATTTCCTCTCAGCTTCCTTCTCTCCCCCTTTTCTAGTCCATCCTTAGATCTTTTCTAAACATTTTTTCTCATCTGCTGCCTCCTAGAGATCTTGTATTCTCCTTTCAGAATTCAGATCTACCATTTCCTCCTCAGCTAGAGGTCTGGAGGGGTGAAGTTCATAATAGTTCATAACAACTATCTTTCAACATCTCCTATAGAGGTAACCTGGGCTCCTAAATTAAATGGATACATGCAGAAAGCACAAAGAATGAAAAACCGTCTGTTCTAATTTCAGCACTAATGTAAGGACCAGCGCAATCCACCAGCTGAATATACAGGAAAAGACCTTCTCACTCTCCTATTGCAGTCAATGGAGCAAATGGAGACTGAATTTGTATTATGCTGTCACTGTACTATAACTACCACTTTAAGAAGATCACAAGGAGACACATGCAATGTGTAGTTTCCCTGAGATGCTGGAAGGATGTCTGAGATGAAAACAGCTCCCAGGTGGAAAAGTAATTTTGAAGTGACCAAGATCCTATGCCTTCCTAGAGAATCAACATTTATGTGCAAACACAGTAGCCAAACAATCTTCTATTTATGTTCCACAATCTTATTATTGTTGGGTTGGCTACATATTTAACTAGAATCATGAATAGTCTCTCCCTTTGCTGACAAAGCCCTGGGCAGTTTGTATGTACTTGCTGATTTCCTTTACAGCTTCCATCTGCATGTCCAGAATTTAGAAGACTGTCAGCACTGTATGTGATTTACTATTCTGAACAGAAACAGAATAAAAAGATAGAAATTAAAAAAGGTATAAGAAAAGATCTAAAGTTTATTACATTCATAAATTCTAGAATGGATTTAGAAAATTGACTGTTAAGGAAACTGAGCATATTTGCAACAATAGTAGCAAATAATGCAAGAAGAGATATCATATATCAGACAATAACAGAGAACTGATAGATTGGTAGAGTTACATATATAGAGAGAGACAGTGAAATAGAAAAAGACAGAGACAAAGGTAATATAAAATAAGAAAAAAATATTAAAGTGTACCGTGAAATTCTAACAGAAAGCTGATGAGAAGCATTTTTGTGCATTTGCTTGTAGATTCCCCTCCTCTGTCTACAACATTTCCATACACATGCATGCATGTGTGTGCAGACATAGGCACACACACACATGCCCCACATATGCTGTCAACACTTGGTCATCCGCCATGCATCTGCATGAGAGTGAATGAATCTGCATGAGAGCAGTCTTGATGCTGGGCCCTGACTGACATTCCCTCTGGCTACTTTGAGAATAAAATAGAAGCAAGAATGGGTTTTGTAAAACAAGTATTCATTCATGCAAACAAATCCAATATTGAGACTTTGCCTACAACATACCATCGTTCAGTGTGAGACTCAGCATAACTTCAGAATTAAAACATGTCACAGGATATTAGGGCATTTTGAATCTGAGCACTGACTTTGTCACTGTTCCCCGAGGCTGTAAACCTCCACTTTAAAAGTGACCACAGACTTTGGATGCTAACGTCATACACCTATCTGCACACTTGATATTCTCTATAAAGTTCAGCAAACAGCTGGGTGCCCAAGGATGAATTAGCTGCTTAAAGTTCTTTTCAGAGACAGGCCTGAATTTCAAGAATATGCACTGTCTGTGACTGGAGCTGTGGGAGGATAGTGCTCCCAAAAAGCTGGTTTGAAATCAGCTTTTAACCTAAATTAAGTTAAAATCCCCAAATCCCAAACTGGAGAGACTACCAAAAAAAAAAAAAAAAAAAAGGAAACTTTTTCTCCTTGCAGCTCTCTGCCTCACGTTCATCATCTGAATAATAATTATGAACACGTATACACACACATATACATACAAGCGTATACAAACACATACATAAGCCCTAATTAAAAGAAAATTACTCTGGTTGAAAAAAAACCACTTAAATATTAAGAGTTTCCAGAATGGAGATTGTGTGCACAATCTGAATTTGCCTTTGTTGTAGAGATGCATTCTAATTCAGATTTTCATTGCATGGTCGCTCACAGAGTAGATGTCAAGTGCGGTACCATTTGCTGAGGACCAGGACGTTATGCCTCCCATTTCAGGCGCACAGAAAAATGGTATTTGCAGGGCAGATATTCCCTTGTTCTTCTCGATTATCCCTATCTCAGATTCATCCCTGTCTCTTTCTGCATTCCTCCTCCCAGATCCAGTCGTGTATCCACTTTCACTTTCTGGCTTCCTCTCAGTGTGTCTCTTTTCCTTGCTTTAGCTTTTCACTGCCCCATCCCTGACTTGGCCATCCTCACAAGCCCTCAGGTTCATTGTCATTTCCACAGTTTGTTTTCTTGTATTTTCTTACATTGTATTCCTTATACTAGTCCCTTCTTTGTCCTTGTTATTCTAACACAGACTGCTCCCCATTCAGTTTATCCCCATTAGGTTTATTTCTCACCTTTTTCCCAGGTCTTTCAGACTGCTACATCTCAGCACAACATTTCCTCCCAAGCTCCCCGTAGCTAACTGGGTCAATGCAAATAAATAAACAGGGAATTCTTGAACCCTGGTATCAAATGTTATGGCACCACATATCCATACGGTTTAGCTCTCTTTTCACTAGCCTTGTCTACGCCACCTTTTGGAAACACCATGTTGGTCTGTGATGACTTCCAAACTTCCCATAAAAGGTGTATGGAAGGCTAACAGGGGACAAAGCCCATGCCAAGTACCAGGCTCAGATGAAGACAATGTATGTCTTAGCCCCATGCTATGAGTCAACTTTGTTTGCTGGTATAGATACTATACCCCAGTCTTAACTCCAGTCTGTTGCCATCTGTATCCCTTTTAAACTCGTCCCAGTGCATTCCAGACTCCTTTTTCATCTCTGCTTTTGTAAGTTTCCCCCAGCTGTCTCTTTTCACCTTCTGCTGTAGTCTCACTGCAGAATCTCCTGTCAGTCCCTAAAGCACAGGGAAAACAAACTCAGTGCTTTTGCCTACGGTACCCAAGCTCCAATTTTTTTCTGGTCTGTCCCAGGGCAGTGCTGTAATGGCATGGATAGCTCTTGTTTCTAACAGAACATTACCGGTGAGAATCGAGTCACTGGGTAACCTGGTTTCGGAAATCTGCATCTCCAATGAGTGTGTGAGCACTGCCATTTTCCCAAGGCTTTTAATTGGCCACTTTGGGGCAGATTTTCCCCAAGATAGCAAAAAGGTTTGAGGAAAGATCTTCACCTCCTGTCAACTGCTAGTATGATGCTGTAAAGCACGGGGACAACAGAGCTTTGCAAAGCATCTCATTTGACTCAGTTCAAGCCAGCCCACTTCTCCTCTGCGTTCTTCTTAAGAGACAGACAAACAGCTACAGCTGAAATTTTCCAGAAATAATACTAGAATCTGAGCAGAATACAGGCACACAACCTGGATGATTTCAGCCTAAACGTGCAGATTATCAAAGCTGAAAAGGATTTTATTATAGGAAGTCGCAGGCAGCCTTTATAATTGACAGTGCAATGGGATTCTATTAAACTGAAATCTCCCTTCCTCACAGGGGCGCTGTGAGCATTAATTTGTTAATGATTGCACAATGATTTGGTGATGAAAAGGACCATATTAACTTGAAGCATTATTGTCCCCACAATGCAAGCTTGCCTGCTTTCACTACTCATTACGTACAGGGACATACATATTATGGAAAGGGGAAGGGGAGATAATAAATTTGATATTCTTTTCAAAGGACTACAGCAACATGTTTACAGTGCTCACAGCATGGGTAATAGGAATATTCTAGAGATCTCTGTTTAAATAGCAGAATTCATGGGGTGGAATGTAATGATGTGTATGCATGTGTCTGCACAAATCCTGCGTCCAAACACACATGCGAACACACGCGTACACACTCATGTCTGTTTTTCTGTCCTCTATTAACCTTCGGTTTGTATGCAGCCTTCACTTTACCACCTGAAACTCTCACTAGCGGTACTTTAATAACAAAAGGCCTGCATAAACAAAGATTTGTTTTATTGCAATGATACCTTTTGTTGCCTACACTGACTATGATACAACACTAAGCTCCTTTGGATGCAAATAATTTTTCATTTCTCTCCTCAGTCAATCTTCTTGATTCTAACTAAAGCAGGGGAAAAAAAAAAAAAGAAGAAAAAAAGAAAAGAGAAACCCACACTGATTCACACATTAATTCAGGGACCAGTTTTGAAAATGTTCACAGGAATAATCCCTCCTCAGATGAATAATCTCTCTGACCACAGCAGACTGATTAACAACAACGGATTCAGGATTGGGCCCATACCCTGATGCTCAGGTTCTCACCCAAAGCATCGCAAATTCTGGTCTCCCTCCTTTTGTTAGCTGTACCAGAGGTCCCTATAGCAGATCTCAATTATTTTATTTCATTACGCAGCTAATAGCCCCTGATGCTGTCAGCACTCTCCAGAAAGCCTAACAAGCTGGAGTAAACAATCCTATTCGAGCTGGACTTTGCAGGACTGGGCCCTGAAATAGTGGCTGAGAGCTGTATCTTCAGATTGTGATTACAGCATATATTCCTGCTCTTAACAGTTTCATATTTTATCAAGAAAACTGCAATAAAATAAGCCGTCAGAGAATCTGGGAATATATGGGCTGATTTAGCTGCCTAGGTCTAAAGTAGGGTAAATTTCTACTTAAAAACCTATTCCACACACACTGTTTGTTTATTTGGAACAAAAGTGGACTGCCACGTATTTGCTATTATTTGGCAAGCAGTGGCTCTGTGTGCTCTGGGTCCAGAGTTTTGAAGCTGAGCAGAAGTATCCCCCTGCGGCAACCTTTCAGCCTGTTCCTGCCTTTCTTCCTTACCTGCTCTTTTCCTGGAGAATGAAGATATTCAGGACTGATGTATTGTCATATATATGACTGATGTATATGTCTATTCCCCCCTTCCCTGAACCAAACTGTTCATTAAAAACTTGCTGCAAGCAAGGGCCTGATCCAGCCCTCCTCGAAGTCATTGGAAAGCTGTCTATTGACGTCATGGGGACGACGAGCATACTAATGCATGCAAGTATCTTTCCTAATGTGGGCAGTCCTGTTAACAACCCCGAAGTTGTTCACAGGATTAACAGCAATCAATCAAGGCCTTTGAAAGGAACATTAAAAGCCAAAGACCCGTGCTGCAAAACCCTTCTCGCAGGATATGTAGGCAGATTGGGGCTGGTCCTGGGCAATTCGGATGCCAGTGGCCGGGTAGTGTCAGTGTGCTGTTCCAGAGGTGCTCATTTGGAGCCGAGTGTCTTTCAAGGAGGGAAGAATCACTGTTAACCTACCCCCAGAAACATTGCGTGTGTGTTCCCAAAAAAAGATGCTAGCCCAAGTGAGGAGCAGGAGCAAAACGGGGTTGTAGATGGGCTTGGAAGGGGGGTGTTTTTTTCCTGCAAGTAGACACGGAGAAAAAAAATAATCTAAGAACAAGAAGGAAAAATATACAGTGCTTCAGTTCAGTTCCAAGCAGATAAATGATTTTTATTTTTACCCTTTTAGAGAAACCAGAGCCTGTTACAAAATACCCTATCCTTACAAAGTTCTGGTGGGCTCCCCTGATTACAGATTGTTGAACTGGACCCAGTATGATTACACTGGGAACACTTCTCACTTGGGAACTCTTTGGCAAAGGCTGGTTTATAGATAACAATTTCACTCTTCCTTTGCCTGTATCTGTTTAAAATCCAGTACAGCCCCTTGTACATGTGTAAAGGTGCTTATAAGGTATAGCTTATTTCCATCCACAGCAGCAGCTGTGTTCATCTCAGAGCCCTTGTAGCAATATTTGTGTCCATATTATTTCATCCTGCCACCCCTCGCAGCTGTGCCTGTGCACCAGGGGGCTGTACACGAACAGCATCCATTTCTACATGACTGTACAGACGGCTCTGTGGAAACAGGGTGTGGATCGGCTCAAAGTTTTAAAAAATGTAGGTTGTTGCAAAAGGGATACCCTCAGTAAGCAACATAATGACTCTCTTCACTGCCGTGTTCTTCTAACTGGCTTTCATTTGGGATAAGCCACAATTGCAGGCAGAGTGGCCTGCTCACGGACAAGGTGTTAGCAGAGCTGGCCCCGGGATGGATCCGTGCTGGATTCTGCTTCAATTCACACTATAGTGGCTATTCTTTCCTTAAAAAAAAACATTTTACAATTCTTCTTTCAGTGAACCTTCCTCGCTCCACAGCAGGGGCGACTTTAAGGTTCAGAAAGAGTGGTCAGTAAGATTTTTAATGTTCTGGTGCAGGGTGGGAGGTGCTGTAAGGTTTTGTTTCGTGCAGGTTTTGTTGTTGTTGTCATTCTTTTATCACAGTCCAAGGCACAAGGCAGGATCTGTAAGTAGGTGAGTCACAGGGCTGGGAATTTGGGAGACGGACTGTCTGGAGGGTTTTACCCTCCCGCAGCTCCCGGGCTGTCAGATCACGCTGTCTTTAGCCTTTAAACGTTGTAAGTAAACGCCTGGGAAGGGAAGACAGACAGATTTCCCCCTTAGACCCCAATAAACAGCACGCCCGGTCAGACGGCAGACAATGCGCGGAGCCTGCCACCAGCCCGGCATCAGACATCTGACAGCAGCTGCCTCCCCATTAGCGCCGAAAGAAATTGAAAGAGCCCGAAAAGGCAGTGAGAGCCGCCGGGGGCTCGGCGCGGGTGCCGCCCCCAGGTGCAGGTCCCAGCGGAGCACTGGGGCCCGGCGGCTCCGCGGGGCCGCGCCCGTCCCCGCCCCACTGCCCTCCGGTGCCCGCGCGCGCCCAGGGGAGGGGCGCAGCCCTGCACTCCCCGCCGGGCTCCGGATAAGTCCCCTCCGCGCTCACCTCCCGCTTTGAGGCGGGGAGCAGTTGCAGGCTCCGGAGTTCTTAAGATAACCGAGCTACCTGCATTGGGCTGATTTTTTAATTTAATTTAATTTTATTTTTTTAGGGGTGGGGGGACGACGCGGGACTAGTACACTGCGTTCGTACACTACTCTGTTATCAAAGCAAAACTCAGATAAAGTGAATGCTGTCCCTGCTGCGACAAATGTACCGTCTTTCCGTTCCCTTTCTTTTCGTTTCTTTCCTTCTTTTTATTTTTTTTTATTTTTAAACAAAAATAAAAATAAATTCCCGTCAATAAAACGCAGGAACGCCGCGAATTGAAACTAACAACCTTCCCCTCCGCGGCTGCCCCTTCCGCTTACGGCCACACGTGTTCCCGGCGCCCTGCCTGGAGCTCTCGGGGGACGGGCGGCCGGGGGGGTCTCGCTCCCATCTCGCCCCCGGGGGCCGCCGCCGCCGCCTCCGCCGCGGGGAGCAGCCGGCGGCGCCGCGAACAATGGCCCGGAGCCCCCGCGGGGCCGAAGGGCGGCCTGGGGCGGGCGTGGGGCCGGGGGACTGCGAGCAGCGCAGGGGTAGGGGAGATCGCCTGGCGCCGGGGGGCTGCGCTCGCGCCGCGGGGCTGGGGGCGTTCAGGCCAGGTTAACTCGCAGGCTTCTCCCGGCTCGCCTGCTGGTGCTGCTCCCAGATTCGTCCCCGCACGGCTCGCACGGGAAGCCAGGGGAAGAAAAAAGCTTGGAAATTGCTCTGAGCGTACGCAGCGCCTTGTTTTGTTACCGTCCGGATTATTGTTATTATTACTTGGGGGGCAAGGGGGAGTTGTGTCCTCAATCCGAGTCTCCCTTCCCTCCCCACCCCTAAATGCTATGAAAGAAGAGTTGATTTCATTTCCACTATATAGTACACTTTGTCTAGAGAGCATTGTCCGGACAAGCAACTCCCTATCCCTGATGACTACAAAATACGATTTATGTTTCCATCAGAGAGAGACAGAATATCCTGATGGCTTGAAAGTCTGGCAAGAAAATCTTGTCTAATCAATCCCTTTCCAATACACACACACGCACATACACACGTAGCTAGCATTGGAGATAACACCCGCACTAACTGTACATAAAATAAATATCGGCAGCATGAAAATTAACAATAGTCATCTCGATATTTTTCCCTCTCTCTAAAGACCTACAACAATACAGTTAGTGCCTTTCCTAACCTGATGTCATCAGCAGTATAATTTTTAAAAAGAGATTAAAGAGCATGCTTTTTTTTTTAGATGCAACAAGAACAGATATAGATAGTAAAGAGAGCTCATAACATCACAACCACAACAACAATAGCAAAAGCAACCTCTGAGACCGAGGATTCGTCCGTATCTCAACTGCTTTTATTATCAACTGCGAATTCATAGTAAGAGTAAATAATAAATAAGAGACATCATCATAATAGGAAGAAGTCAGAACACCTTGGGTTTGTGTGTTTTTTTCCCCTCTCAAATAAAAGGCAGGTTTCCCGATGATCACTGAAATTATAACGACAGCGATTGATCGGAGGGCTTGCAAAAGAAAAGGAGAAAAAAAATCATCATCATTGGTCCTAAAAACGCAACCGTTCCCCTTTGCTCACTTGGCACAATAGAAATTGACTGTCTCTCAAAGAGCCATGCGCCTAGTGCTATTTATAGCCGGGGGCTGTGTTGGAAGATACCATTGAGCTTCTCCCGGGCAGACAGACGGGGGGGGTAGTTGGATGGGAGGAGGGGGTTTAGGCAGAGTAGAAGCAAAACCAATCCCCCACCCCCAGCCTCCCTTCCCCGCACACACACACATCCACACACTCACACCCCACCCCCTAGTCTGGCTGGGAATTTGAACCGATCCAGCCTGTTTAAACGGAAAGGACACAGATCTTCAATGTAAAAAAAAAATCAGATCAGACCCAGAGAGAGAGAGAGACGGGGAGGGAGGGGTGTGTGTGTGTGTGAGTGTGTGTGTGTGTGTGTGAAAGAGGGAGAGGGAGAGCGAGAGAGAGGGAGAGAGAGGAAGAGAGAGAGAGAGAGAGAGGGAGGGAGCGAGAAAAGAAGAGGGGGAAAAAAAGGAAAGAAGATTTTCTCTATGTATATAAAGATGGCCACGTTAGCAAACGGACAACCAGACAATACCAGCCTGAGTAGCAATCACAGCAACCCCAGCACCAACGGGCATATGAACGGATTAAACCATAGTCCTGGAAACCCATCCACCATCCCAATGAAGGACCACGATGCCATTAAGCTCTTTATTGGGCAGATCCCCCGTAACCTGGACGAGAAAGACCTCAAACCGCTCTTCGAGGAGTTCGGGAAGATCTACGAACTGACGGTGCTGAAGGACAGGTTCACTGGCATGCACAAAGGTGAGTTACCTCCTGAACTTTCCCGAGAGAGATCGGGAGAAGAAGGCAGACTCTCACTCCCTCTCTAAGTCTCTCCTTCTCTCTTTCCTTTCGATTTCATTTTATTTCATTTTGTCTGGCTGGGGGTGGAGGCGGCAGGCTGGGGGGCAGGGAAAGAAATAATAGACCCTCCTGGAAAGAGAGAAGAGAGAGTCAGAGAAGGGGGTCAGCTTTCTTTGCTTTATTTCTTAGTATTTTTATGTCTTTCCCCCTTTTTGAGGGGCGAGATGCAGCCACTTTCGAAAGCCAGAGAGTCCAGGCGAGAGCAGGAGCGGGAGGCTGGGTTGGCAGGCAGCTGTCCACACGCTCGTGGTGCTGAAAAAGATTAAGAGGATTTCTTTATTTATCTTAGGGAGCTGCACATTTCCCACCGAGGGGTGTGTGTCTGTATGTCTGTCCGCGTGTTTCCGCAGAGCTGGGAAGCCCCTATTTTACAACTGTTGTGTATCAGGCACCGGCACCTTTGCATTTTCTTCTTTTGTTTTTTTTTTTTCCTTTTTAACTCTGTTAGTATTCTTATTCGTAGTATGCTCCTAATCTAGTGGCAGAGGAGAGTGATTTGCTCGGGGTGTGGAGGGGGTATTCCTGTAGGTTTAGTTCAGCATGGGAACAGAGATATAAACAACAATAAAAAAGCCCGTCTCAAGCTGGGGGGAAAGTATAAAATCACAAAGTGAGTGTGTGTTGGAGTGGGCAAGCTAGGAGGGATGGGTTGCCATTCAGTTCCAGAATGGATAAGTCTGCGAGCAGGCATGTTATAAGCAAGCACTACTCCAGTGTGCCCAAAGTCCATCCTGGGAACTTTTTGGGTTTGCTTTCAAAGCAGTAGGGACGTGCTCCCTGTGCAATGCCTCACTCTTTACAGATTTGCCTGCTCCTTTCCTAGTCTTTCTGGAGGTGCATTTCAGATTAGAGAATGCTACATTTTGGGATGGGGGAGGGTGTGTGTAGTCGTGGAGGAGATGCTCAGATTGCCGGGTAGGAAAGCAGGACTCGCAGGGAGGAAGTTGAAGATAATTTGCATGGTAGCCCAGCTTAGGAGCAGGAGCAAAGCAAGTCACTTTATTAATTCAGGTTCTGTGTATATAATACATGTGTGCGTGTGTGCGTGTGTGTGTGTATTTCATTTCATATGTAGTTATTTTGGAAAAAAAAAAAGAGAGAAAAAGAGATGAGAAGTAAGTAGGGTGTGACTCCAGATCTAGTGTAGGAAGAAAAGGAGTTATGCGGGGGGATGCAGGGTGAGTGGAAGTTGAATCTGTTACGGGAGAGGTTCGACAGCAACATCTACTCCAGCCTGGTTCACTTCTGGCAGAGAGTCACTGCGAACGACATTTGTAGCTTCCCATCTTTCCAGCTGCCATGGCGAGTTGTAAATCTTAAACTTAACGGGATGTTTAGGAGGCATCTCTTGCACTTTCCCACTCACTCCCCTCCACTCCTCCACCTTCAGGATATGTGAATGAAAATATATCCTGACAGTGCAAAGTGCCAGTATCGCACAGGCTAGAGAAAAAATCAAGACTTGGAGACTGGGGACTCAGTGCAAGTTATAGGGTGTTTGTTCCATCATTCCTTGCCAGTCTCTCCAAACACCCTTCTCATATCTACGGTGATCAGTGTGTCCCTTCTCAACCTTGCTTTCCTTTCAGACTAGCTTCTTAGAAACTATATCAAGGTCTGATGGGCATCATTTAAACATAACATGCACACTAGAATAGTTATTAATAATAACAATAAAAATAATAGTAAGAAGCACAGGGAAGGAAAGGTCCTGGGAGGTTTTGTCTAATAGATGAGGCGTAGTGAGTAGCCACCGAGCCCGTGTGTGTGCATGTGTTTGCAAAAATTATCTGAGGTTTCCATAAAATGAAAATAACAACAGTAAAAGCTACACTGAAGAGAATCACTCAACGTAATATAGATGAAATGTTTGAGCTAACATCTAGTTAAAGGTTTTGGTAGTTTTTTTTTTTTGAGGGGGATGTTATTTTGATTGGTTGTGAGATTTAATTCTTTTGCTTTGTTCTGTCTTAAACCTATAATTAATCAATCTGCGCACTAACTTTAATTTCTGTTTCATAGATGAGAATGCAGTCCAGTTTTGCTTTTGCTGTATGCCTGTATTCGTAGAGACAAACTCAGGAAGGGGGGAAGGGAGATAGAGAGAGAGAGGGGTCATTTATCTTGCTTGGATATGTTTAACACATATTCCTGAATTAAGCAAGATACTAACTTCATTTACCTTCATTTTGTTTCTGTTTTAAAGCTGAAACCTAGGAAAAAAGCCAGATGGGATTTCTTGTAACATCATCAAGCCAAATTGTACATGTTCGTCTTGAAAGAAACAGTCGTTTTTAACATCCTAGAAGTTTTGGACTTTGGATGGAAAAATGATGATAATGATTGCTATATTGTATGTTAGGTTTTGAGTGAAGCTTCAGTAGACACTGAGTTGCTGGTGTTTCAGAGATCAGTTTTATTTAGTACATCCGAGAAGAGTTTGAACTCCTTTCTAGCAATGCCACTGATTTATTAGCTAATCGTGATAAAAATGTGCCTCTGGCTACCTGGAAAAAAAAATTACTTTTTTGCCAGTAGTGATTAATTACTATTAAGTCAAAAAGCATGATGGGGCTTTGAAGGATGAGAATTGTGTTTGGCTTTTTTATTCTATTTCAATTCATTTCATTACATTACATTTTTAATCTGTTTTCTTTCTCTTTCCCCCTTCTCTAAATTCAGTCATGTGAAACATAGTATTCACTCAGATCTCCTTATTTTGGCTTTGCTTGGGGAGGCGCAGGTGAAGAATTGCATAAATATAGTCCAACTTGTTTCTCAGGGGTAGGATGGCAATACGAAACCCCAAAATGCTTTCCATAAGTGATGCATAATGCTTGTACATTAATTGATCCATCACTCTCAGTTGATATCATTCCTAATCCAGAGGATGAGGTTGTGACAGTGGTATACTTTGAAGGGTTAATAGTGGGCTGTAGTTTATTTAAGTATACGGAAAGAAAATCTTGGGTGTGGAGAAGGAGAAGGTGGGTTTATGTTGCAGGAGGAGAAGAGAGAAATTTGCTTAGAGTAAAAACGTAGTAACCGGAGTCATTTAAGGCGTAAGTCCACTGAAATGAGAGCACGGGATGTGTATGATTCAAAACATTATGAAGAAATCCTATTGTGATGCTTCTGTATATCAAAAGGAAATTGAAAATTAAAAACTTGAAGATAAAGTGCGTAACTATTCCTCTTTGCCAAAAAAACTATCAAAAAGGGAGAGTGAAGTCCTAGATGCTCTCATCAGCAGCCTCGTCTGATATCACACCAGGTACCAGGGAAGAGGCAGGGGAGCATGATTCTCTTGCAGACATGAAGAGAGAAGAGGATATGGGGGAAGCAGCGTGTGAGAGAAGGTGGGAAGGAATTGCTGGATCTCTGAGAAAAGAAGCTTTCGTGGCACAAGCATCGCTACTACATATTCCCCCTGTCCTCACTTCTCTCCACATGGGGCAGGAACACACTTCTGCTGTGGTACTTTGCTCTAGGATTGGGAAGAGGCTGTGCGCTGAGATCTGCAGGCAGAGATCTACCAGGGGTGAGCTGGCCCACCCACGCACTCACACACACACAGGCATGGAGTTAACTAATCACACTCAAACAATTTAGCAAGCCATTCATTCATAACTTCCCCCCTTCTTATCTAGCAGTGGAGTATGCTTAGAGGCTGAGTTACTGGGAGACATAAAGGTTAGTGCTCTCAGGACAGCCATATTATAATGCATTATCTTTGAAGTCATTTAAGGCCAATTTAAGTGGTATTTAGTATAATATTTATGAATTAATGTAATCTAAATATAGGACTGTCCCCATAGGTTTAAACAGCCTTTTCTACCGAAGCATGCTTGTAACCAAGGTCTGGAATGTATTTTAATTTAAAACACGCAGGTCTCCATAATACTCTATTTAGAAAGTCAGAAGAAATCAGCATTGCACACTTAACTGAGATTTACTGAAACACACGCGGGTGAGTGCACTTAAAGAGTGGAGACAGCGTGCAGTGAGAAAGCAAGCATCTTTCATGGAACTGAGAGTTACAACATTATTTCAACCCTTGTTTAGAGAGGGGCAAACACAAAACCCCCCAAAGCCTCCTCAGAATTCACTATTGCAGTCCCATGGCTAGAATGGTGTACCTATCTGGCCGGAACCTTACTCGACAAGCATTCAGTGCAGATAGAAAAATGCAGTAGGAAAAGAATAGTTTAGTTCTTTTGCTGCTTTATCTTCTCAAAGGTATAAATAATTTTGGAATTTAAGATACCTAGGAGGTAGGTAAACAAGGCTTCCATTCATTATATTGTTATGTTTGGTTACAAAGATAGACGACAGAAAGATTAAAACCTTGTTAAATCTTAGAATGTTTATAAATGTTTTGGATATCTCAGAAATTCAGAGGTGCGATGAATGTGTTCATTCAATTAAGATGATATATTTGTACATACGTATAAATGTATGGATTTGTGTATGTGTATAAATATAGAAAAAAAAAAAGAATGATGTATACACATTCATGCATATAGCCTTTGGGAAATGGAAATTTAGTTGAAAAGAAGCATAACGCAATACAGGTGCTGAATAAACTCCTCCATAATTGAAACATAAGGCTTGCCTGGCTGAAAGCAACACATACAGCATTTAGCATGGTAGTAAAACAAACAAGTTTTAGGGAGGTAAATGCACAAATAAACTAGAATAAAACATAAGAGGCTTTATGCCTTAGGTCTAAAGAACAACTCCTTAAAACAATCAAAATGCAACTGGATAGTTTGATGAAAGAGAGAGAAAAAAAGTATCCCCCTGTACATTTTAAACTTCCATATAGATGAGCTTATATGTATGTTTGATAATGTCAAACAGATAGCCTAGACTGCTTCATAAATTAGAAGGGTATGTGTTAACTCTTTTTTCAGAGGTCTGGACATGGATTTTGTTTTCTAAAAGCAGCTGCAGCCAGTTATGATGCTGTTGTTACGGTTGTGTCAGCATTTCCAGTACAAACTCCAATTTTCTGGGATCTCTCGCTTGGCTGTTAAGTTTTGCACCGAAAGCTGTTCTTCAACTAGTCCAACTACCATATCAACTAATCGTCCTTACAAGAACGTATTTATTTTGAAGTTATAGAATGTGGAGAAAAGAAAGAAATTAAAGTTTGTGTTTCTGGAGCTTTTGTTTCTTCTCTTGCCTTTCTCCCGGTTAGACTCATGCTTCCAACACATTTATACATGTTTCTGTCCCTCAATATCTACGTATACTGGTGCCTTTGGGTATTTTAGAGATGAAAATAAAAGGTCCCTCTTCTATTTTTTTTGCTTCTAAAAAAACCTGTAACAGTGACATCTACTAAATCTCATAGTATTTACTTCGCCAAAACAAGGTTTTAATTAGATGGTGAATCAGGAATTTACTAATTTCTGAAGAATAGCAACAGAAATAGGATACAGTTTGGTTTTGGGTTTATCTTATTTTTTCTTCCTATGTTCATCCAGAAATGAACGGGAATGTCAGCATTAAAATAGGGGAAAAAATTGAGGATCCTTGTCACCTTGGATGAAAAGGGTGGTTCATCTGGTCCTGTATCCTGCTTCTACTAGTAGCCAGTGCCGCAGCTAGGGCTTTCTTAGCAGGGGATTCAAATTGCACCGTATAATAAAAGCCAGGCAGCTGATGGAATAGTCTTTGAAGGAAGTTGTCAGAGACTATCTGGAAATTTTGCCTGGATAAAGAGTGAGCAAGATTGCGGAGAGTGTCTTGTGCTCAATAGGAAAGTGTGTTGCGTCTGTCAAGGAGGGAAGGCACACTACTTTCAATGCACAGAGCAAAGAGCAAGGGGCAGAAGAGGCTGAATGACCAAGGAGGGCCCCTCCTAGCCTTCAGAGATGGAAATACTCAGCCACCATTTTCAGCAAGACATCACGGTATTTTTTATCTTTGCACATGCATACCAGCTGCACTGACCCAACAGACCAGAACGACACTAAAGGAGCTGTTACCGTTCCTCCCGTCAATCAAGTGTGAACCCAGAAGGGTTTATGCGACAGGCGGTAATGGTTCCAAGGGAGAAAAAGTGGGGGAGATGATTGAAGCTTTTGGGCCAGGTACTTGCGTTTAAAATAGAGCAAAAACAATTTGATGCCCAAAGATTCATGTTGGCATTGGCTATAGCCTCACAACAATACTCAGTGACAGCAGGAGGCTGCAGAGCTCAGTATGAGCCTCATACCATGTGCTGTTATGTTTGTGCCCTGTAAGTATCTGCACGAAGCAAGTGAGGTGTTAAGTGAGCTAAGCCAAATCCTGGCCTTAACAAGGCTGGTGTTTCATTAATCCCAGCATCTTCTTTGCTAGGGAGCGGAGGGCTCTTTTCTGCTGGCTGGACAGAAGTCCATCAGTAGGTTCGTATTTGCAAACTGAGTGTTTCTATTTCCTGTTAAAATTCAGGATTGTGGATTTACATAGTGAAACCACACTTGCAGCTAACACAACCAGTTTCTGTGCTTGAAGGCTTCTCCCTGATCTTAGCTTTCTTTCAGTGAGTGAAATCAAAACTTAAATGAAGCTGAGAAACTAACAAAAGCCGTATCCCTTCCACATTTCTCACCAGATTTACTTCTCTACCAACGCCCATACAACTGTTGCCGGGGCTTATCATGGCAGATTGACCCTTATATATTAAAAACTGCAGTGGCAAGAGGAAAAAATAATATCCATGGCAAGAGAAAGTTATAGCTTTTCTTACACTGCTACTTCCTTGACTGAGCTGGGGTATTTATTACAGGCACCTCTCTCCCTCTTTAACTCCTTGAGATGCATTGCCAAATTTTGGGGAACGCAGGATCTCTTGCATCATTGTCTCTGTGCTCCATCTCTTGGGGTGGTTTGAAGTCAGGATGGCACTGCAGATATTGCATTTGTTTTCTTTTGTCACTGTGAGCCACGACCTGAATACACTTAAGGTGAATGCAGCATTTAATGTGTATTCATTATATCCACCTGACATCCCCTCAAAGGAAGAGAGGGCTTATTATTGTCGCTCCTTAAAATAAAGATGGATGAGAACTCTAAACATCTCAAATAAAGTGTCTGACCATACATAGCAGCTAAAAATAAATCATATATGGCCATCTATTCCATGTAAATGAATGGCAAGACATATAGATATAGACAATGTGTTAAGTTTGTCAAGCAGAAGCAGCCAAAAATATTGATCAAGGCAAAGGGGAAAAATTGATAATGAACTGGACTCCAAGAAGACTTTAATTGACAGTGACTTCTGTGAACCAGGTTTGGACAGTATATATAAACTGACCACGATGTAACTTTATTGCAATGCACTCTCCTTTAATTAATTGTCACCTTTGTTAAGACTGGCTACAGATCAAAGGTTTAAAGATACTTAGCAGGTTCTTAGTAACAAACCCTTCAGATGCATTAGAAATATCCGACAGCTCAGCCAATGAGGCATGCAGATTTCGATCTACCTCACTCTTATCTGTTTATTTCTCACTCCTTTGTAGAACATGGACAATCATTGTTTAATATTAACTATTTCATAGATGGCTTTGTGGACAATGTTAGTGTCCCCAGGGATGTGTATTTGTCAGCAAGGTGTGCCTTCTCCGTGAGGTCTGTCAGAGCATTTTGCCACCAGAACCTTGCTTATGGTTTGTGACACCAGGATGCAGTACAGGCAGAGTTCATAACACAGACTATTCAGACTATTCTTTCCCCTTTATGTTATTGATATGTAATTTCCTGATTTAAATCTGTAATAATGAGGCATATCTTGAATGGCACAGCTGAGAACGAAATTTTGCGTGAAAGTTGTGTTTGCAAACAGATACAAATGTCTGCCGCATTTGTGTATCACACATACATACAACCATTTATTATATGTGCATATTAATGAAAATATGTATTCAATAGAGACATATATACATTCAGGCTGAAATGCATCTCTTAATAATTCCTTTCTAAAAGACAGTACAGAGATCAAATTCTTGCCTGAAAGTGGTAGGTGACTTAACAGCCTATTCCTGGAATTATATGCAGGGTTTAATATGATACGTAGCTGTTTGTTCATTATACTGATTTAATGATACAGTCACACCTAATTAATCCTTGTCTGGTTTATTTGTACATTGTGTCTGAGTCTCCAAAATATTTTAGCAGCAACTCAGCTGACTTCCCAGTGCACTGGGGCAGATAACTCTGGACAAGAAGCTTCTTCAAACAGAATAAAAATGGAGCTTTGCAGACAGAGTTGGTCTGATGAGATCTGACTGCATATTTGGCCTGTTTCTAATTCAAATGCCTATGTACATAATACACGAAGACTGTGTATGCGCGCATGTATCGAAAGGGCAGACTTACATTTGCACATATTTCCTCTCCTTTTCAGTCCCTAAGGATAGATTCGCATCACATAGTACATATCACTCACTGCAAACACACACAAATATCTTTGTCGGATTCGGTAGCTTCTTGCAGGTAGATGTATAAAGCAGCATCAGCCTAATAATATCCCTATAAAACAGTGCTTCCTTCCTAGGATCCAGAGGGATGAAGGTTGTCAGAAGATCAAAAGATATATCACAGCTTGCTTGTAGAAATCCCCTGATTATGTTTCCTCTCTATAATGCTCTAATTCACTATTTGATCAATTGTAAAAGGGCCAATGCTTTAGTAGGAAAAAAAAGTATTAGGTTACTAGATGCTTGAGGGTGAGTGAAAATCACACCTAAAATTATATGTACCAATACAGTAATGAGCTTATCAATACTTCTTTAAGGAATCTGACAGCCCTATAGGAGAGATTCAGTTATACGAGCAAAGGTCACAATACAGCTATTGCTTATTAAGACTATCGATAGCCTGGTTGACCAGTCTAACCAGAGACTGTATAATGCACCTGCTGTTAACAGGCAGGGAGGAGAACTATGAAGAATTTACAGAATTGCCCACATGTAATATTAATAATATTGATTTATTCTAATAATATAATAAGGTAAAGATGCGCTACTTTGAAATGGTGCATGAAAGAGAGGGAGAGGCAGATACCTTTGCAGAGTAGACTGAACTGCCTGACAACTCTTTGGAAGCCAACCCAGAGAAAAGTATTTCCTTGCTCCTTCCATGAAGGGTTATTTCTCTTGCCCCCTGTCTCACCAACCCTAGGCAGGAAGAAGACACCTCCTGCTCTAGAATCAGCTCTGCCAGGCAGCTGCAGAGAAGCCAGAGGGCTGGAGAAACTCCAGGATGGAGCAGGACTGCTCCCAGACAGTTCTTTTTCTAATTCAGCAGTGCAGAGAAAGGGCTCTTATTTATTTTATTTTTCACACTTTTAGTAGAATTTAAAAAACTGGGGAAAGAAGAGGGTAGAAGTAACATCTATATGCTATGTACAATCTACAATTGATGGAAGAGGGCTTTGCAGAGCAGATGGAGACTTGCTTCAAAGCTGGTTAAAGTCTTCAGGAAACCCGACCTCACCTGAAGCAGGGTTTGCATTGGGCCGTAAGTTACGGCAGCTCTGCAAGGTACTGCTTGTTGGGGCAGCAGCTGCTGATAACATGCAGTGTGACTGCCATAAGGTTTTTATTCCCATGAATCTAGATACGCAGACCGGCTTGCTTTCCGAATTTCCTAACTACTCTCACTTCAGCTGTAGGCTGCCTTGTCTAAGTACGCTCCTCAGTCCCGCTGTACCATTCAGCTTGAAATGTTTCATTCCAGTCACTGTACGGTAGTTTCGAGATGGTTTGCATTTAATTATTTCTTCTCTCAGTTTACAGGGTGAGTGTTTTTCTTTTGTGAGCATTTCATTGCTTTTAAAAACAATTTATTTGATCCTATTCCATCTTCAATAATACATGGACAAGGATTCAATTTTTCACCCTCTTTTATAGAAAAGATACACTGTTATTCAGTTATGCTGTTCTGCGGGTTTTGTTCTGTGTGTTCAGACAGAAACTGGTCATTTTTTTGGCTTTGTTTTCTTTGCATTGTTTTTTTTTTTTTTTTTTACTATTGATTTTTAATTTTTCTTTAAAGAAAAAGAAATCTCGTTCACAATATTGGCAATAAAAGAGAAAAGTAGGAGTGGAAGTGAGGAATGGGTAAGACAACCAACAAAAATCCTCTGACAAAGTCTTTAAAAGCATAGCGATGCTGCATGTTTATTTGCAAGAGTCTGGACCCAGATGATTTAGAGTATCTTGCAAATATTTAACTCCAAATTTAGTCATTGACAGAGAATGAAAAAAACAGTAAGTCAACCCTTAAAACTATAAGAGAAAATGCCCCTAAAGATCTCTCAGGAGATTATGGTGGCATAGTGATGCTAGGTTTTAACGTTCTACTCTCAGCACAGTGAAAGTTAACAGCAAATTAAACAAACAAGCAAGCAAAGCAAGCATTGCCATTCCTTCTGGACTGTTTTCTCGTGGCTACCACACTTCAGAACTGTACTTTTGAAATTAGTGCAGTTTCGAAGTAAGAGAAGGATCTGATAGGTGAGGAAAAGCAACAAGGGACCAGAGAAGTTGGGTTCTAATCAGAGCTGGGATAATTAATCACCAACACTCGCTGATGGAGTCACTTAAGCTCAGTGCCTTCAGGCTTAATCTGAGACCTGTTGAATCAATAGGAAGATTCCAATTGGCTTTAGAAAGTTATTGATCTGTCATTTTCTCGTCTACAATATTAGGCCAGTTAATTTTTTTTTTTTTTTTAGGAGGCATTTTTAGAGAGGCAATAATGGCAGAAATTTGACATTCATTTACCGTCAGGAAAGGTTTTGGTGCATCTCTGATGACAAGTGTGTTGCATCAGAGCATCTTTCAGCGCAGATCAGGAAAATATGCTTGCAAAAAACACACGGTGGGGAGGTGGAAAATTAGCTTTGCTCATTTTACTCAAAAATACTAATTTGACCCTGTTTTGCCAAGAATGGATCAATAGCAATTTTAGTAATTTTATTTGTGTGAGTAGGATTCAGCCTTCGTAATTTCTCTGTCTACAGGAATATCATCATTCACTGATTCAGGATCTTGATTTTTTTTTTTTTTTTTTATTTTAGTGAATCACATATATACTCTTCATTGTTATGGCAACTGAGGGAGCTGCAAGGCTGAAGGATTTGATGAAGGGCTGCATCTCACCTTTCATCTCTAAGGGCCTGATCCAAACCTATTGTTTGCAATGCAGTTTGGATCAAGCTGAAGGAATCTGCCTTCCCTGGGTCAGTAAGAAGAGCAAGTTCCCTCCAGACAAGTGTACTTCTGCCCTCAGTACGGGCAGATGAAATTGGCAGTAGTCATCCATTTGCTGAGGACCGACCCAACGCTCTGTGAAGTCAATAGTTAGACTCTGACCCAGCCTCACGAACAACAGACAGAGACCACATGAATCCTTAAGCAGGGATGTGAAAGTCCCCGACTTTGTCAGAGGAGGGCAGTCCAGAAGGGGGTTTACAGGGCTACTGCTTGAGAAGCAGCTTATTGTGGAGGATAAACAAGATTCTAGTGACCTCAAGTAGCCAGACACAATAAAATTCATTTAGAAATCTTTTCATTTAAAAGGGAATTTTCAGATTATCCCCTACAATGATGCTCTGACAAACAAATAAATCAGGCACATCTTTTTTGATTTTTGTTTGTTTGTTTGTTTTTTAAATTTCAGTTGTAGTTTTAGCTAGTTCATCATTAGCAACAAATTTGGTATTTTTCACCTCATCTGTGCTTATATTTTTTAATGAAATAAATGGAAAAGCTGGAGTGTGCATGTATATACGTGTGTGCGCACAGTTGATTATCTACCTCAGGTCTATTTGAAATCATCACAGTGCACTCAAGTCAATGATATTCTGTCAAAGGTGGAGAGGAAACGTGCGTGCAGGGTGAGTGTGTGAACGTGATGCTGTTTGATTGCCTGAAATGCAACGAAGTCTCAGTTTCAAAGGCCTGGGGGCAGCAGGGAAAATATTTGTTTGTTTAATTATTTATATATTTACTCAGCTTTACTGACAGTGTTTGCAAATGGGGAAGGGAGAAAAAAAAAAGGGATGTTGGGTTTTTGTTTGAAGGGGAACGTGTGTTGTATTAGCCTCAATCTGTTCTCCCATGTAACGGCTGCTCTATGCTGTTAAATGATCATTTATTGCTGACCAGCTCACTGAAAAAGGCCAGAGAGGTACTGATAGAATTAGATTTTATGAGTTTATTCGTAAAAGGAATTGCACAATAGGTGTGTCATTCCCCTGTTCTCTTCCCTGTGTCAGTCCAGGG
Organism: Penelope pileata; assembly: GCA_013396635.1. Taxonomy (NCBI): domain Eukaryota; kingdom Metazoa; phylum Chordata; class Aves; order Galliformes; family Cracidae; genus Penelope; species Penelope pileata. Next base: position 500,000 of record WBMW01004561.1, on the reverse strand, counting down.
ACAGGACTGCTGGCAGCTGCTTCTCGATGCAGAAGGAAATAGCTGAGCCGCCCGCCAGCACTGACCCTGCTCCATGACACAGGGCTGAAGACATCGGTCCAGGTGCTGGGCAAGACATTTGCTCCCCAGGCTCTTTTCTCCGTTCCTAGCCCTTGCATCTGCTGTGCCTGGGTTTGGAACCAGGACCAGCTCCTAATCCTCCCTTGCCAAGCTTCCTCCCTGAGCGAAGGTAGCAGATTCAAGCCTGAGTGTTTGGACAATGGGCTCAGAGTTGTCCCCAGGGGCAGATCCCATCCCCACACACCACTACAAGCTCATGTGCCCACTTCCTTGAATGCCTTCATTTCTAACCTACATGTGCTCACAAGCTGTTCGTTTCCCAGTGCCAAACCATACCAACCCAGTCCTACTTGCCTGGCTCTCACCTTCTCTCTTCACACTCCTGTTTCTTTGATTCAGCTCCGCACTACTGTTTTGCTTTCATGCTGCTCTTGGCAAACACCCCTGCAGAGCGCTTGACTGGTCCGTGGCTGGAGTAACCACTCTGATCCTCATGGTCTGCATGAGCTGCCTCTCTTCTCTCTCAGCTCTTCCCCAAACAGGCTTGGGGAGATGGCTGCTAAAATGACCCCACAGGCATTAAAAAATAACACATGTGTAGTAGCAGAAAGACCTACAAAGAATACACACACACATACACACATAAACGTGTATATATGTGTACGTAAACCATTGAATGAGGAGAGACAAAAGGTTTCGTTTGAGGTTCAAAGCTCAATGTCCTTTTTCAGAGATAAAGTACAAAAAAAAACCAACACAACAGTGCAGTAGGTCTATAATTTCACCAAAGCAATTGTATCTTTTTAAAAAAAAAATAAAATAAAATAAAATCTTTTCTACTTTCATTAAATCAGCAGTAGATTTCTCACCTGAACAAAAATCCTACATACATTTTCATTTGAATTCTTAAAATCACGAGCTTATTCTTAACTATTCTTGTCAGCCCCTTCTGGCACTACAGTTCAGCTTCCTGCAGAAATGTTTTTCCCCACTGTTTTAAAACACAGCTACCCCTCAGTTCCAGGACCATTCTCTAGAAACCTCAAATTAAAGCAGGAAGGCAAGATAAGGCTTTGGTGTTGTACTGCATCAATCTGCTTCTTTCAGAGGTGAGTGGGGGGGATTGGGACCCTATTTCTAGCCCAGACCACTTACTAACCTCCTGCATCCTGCAAGATCCCATTCCTAGACCTTGCTCTTCCTCATTTTGCTGTGTCTAAAGAGGAATTTATGATATCTGTCTTTGCAAAGAGCTTTGTGTGTATTTAAGTTATAAGTCATGCTGTAGCTTTAGCGGTGATGGTCTAAGGTTATAAATGAGACAACATTTGTAAGGAGAGGTAATATCTTTTATTAGTTCAGCTGATATAGCTGGAAAAAAACAGACAGACTTTGTTGTGTTCTTGAAAGCTTGTCTATTTTTTTCCAACTATATCAGTTGGTCTCATAAAAGATATTACCTCTCCCAGCAAGCAGTGTCTCATTTGAGGTGTAAAGCATGTACACTGATTATTTAAGCCTGCTCGGTGTTGGCGTTGAGGGTTTAGACATTTCCTCATCTCAGAGGCCATGGTAAGAGCAGCCCAGGCTGGTGTCCCCTTCATCCCCTCTGTGCCCAGCGTTGGTAGCCATCTCACAGGCATTCAGACGCACAGAGGACCTCTAGCAGCCCCTGTTTTCTGATCCTGGTGATGTCCTTTATTTTTTGCTGTTCTCCTCCCTTGCAAAGCACCGCATGCCCTCTTCTCACCCCTGTGACTGTGATTTATTTATAAAATTGCTATGTGTGTGTGTGTGTGCGCATGTGGGCAACCGCACAAACATCCCCAAGCTGCCGAGCAAGCTGATGAGCGTTTTCTAATGTATTTAGCAAGTAATAATGCAAACCACAGGCAGAAAGTATAGTGAGGAGCACAGGTAAAATCCTTAAGCCAGGGAAGACTTGGGAAGGAATGGATTTTTCTTTCAGCTGTTAATATGTCGCAGCCCCCTGCATGGCTAGGGAAGCATTTTGGTGTGTTTTTGTTTTTGTTTCATTCCATAAAGCACAGCTGAAAATACCAAGCAGTTGAAAAGAATCCCAAAGCAGGTACCAGGTTTACAGAGATGGCAAAATCCTACTGGTATGCGCAAGAGAATGGAAGTCAGCAGACAGCTATTACTTGTGCTTGGCTTTACTACCAGGGAGAGCAAGCATCAGCTCATCTATTCAGACCAGGATAGTCAGCTATGCCAAAGGTTTAATCAAATATTAAACACGGTCAGTAAACTTAAAACCAGCGTTGGATGCGTAGCAGTTCCGGTCCTTTTCAAGTAAGTGCTCAGAGAGGAAAAAGTTTTCTCCCATCTCCCTATGACCGGGGATTTTTCCTGGCTGAGCGACTCTGACTCAGGATGGAACACATGCTGGTAAATGTGTAGGTAAATACATGAGCATGTGGGCTACATGTGCATCTCTTGCCCTGTCACTTAGAAATGACATTTGTTTGTTCCTTCAAATTCATGTTTTTCATGCCCAGATTGATTCCTGTATGAGCCCAATCGTCCTTCCTATACATTTTCCCTGTCTGTCTGTCCCGTTCCAAATATCATGCTTTCTCTCTCCTCCTCTGTCTTATTTATCTGTTCAACAGAGCTAGACAGATGTGTGTGTGTAGATGCATGTGCATTTGAAACCTCATGCAAGTACATATACGTGCGTATCTGGCTGCTCGTTGATAAATAATACACAAACAAAGACACATCTGCCTCTTTTCTATGTATGTTTGGGCTGTCTTTACACCCTTCAACCCTTATTTATTCTGACTGAGGGCACTGGGTGGTAGAACATTTTGCAGGGAGTTATGGTTTACGATGCTACCTCTCCCTTCTATTATTCATTCTCTCTGATTTTTATCTAATCTCTCTCTGATTGTCCTGGTGCAGCTTAAGAGACAAAGTGAATTTTTATTACATCATCAATATAATCTCCAGCTAATCAGCATCTGGGTGCATTACTGCGCTCCCTTTGGCTTTTTCTCCACGTTCATAAATAATAAGAATAATAATCGGGGCCTTTTTGTGTGCGTGTGTGTGTTTGCGTGTGTGTGTTGGTATCAGGCAGGGAGTCACAGCTGCACTTTTTCATTTCAGCCAGCTTGTTTTAGCAACATTGGACTCGGTTTTGTGCAGATTGTCTTGACTATTGCCCAGATTAATTTCCTGGTGCCTGACGCTTAAATCATGGAAACAATTAAAGCAGATGAATCTGTCCGTTTCTTCCTGCAGCTATTGAACTTTGCTGTCAACTTGGATGCACAATTTTGGGGTGTTACAGGCACCATGCCCAGTGGAAGCATGTGAAGCACTTAACAGTTCCCCTTGGATGGATGTCTAACCTCTAATTTTTTAGTGTGTACTTGCTCCTCTTTCTCGGGTACGAGGATACTACATTGTATATCTTTGAATGGCAGACCAAAGACCAAATTTTTGGCTTTTGATTGTTGATATTTTTCCCCAGCTGGCTATGTAGCACTCAGCCTGCCACTTGGGTCCACAAATTTTGCAAAGTTGAACAACTCTACGTTTTTTCTCCTCTCTTTCCAGCTCTGGAAGAGCAATAATACTTTCTCATAAAGTAAGACTCATGCCATACATTTAAATTCTCATCCTCCATACAGATGTATGGAGACATAAACAGAATCATTCTGCTTTCTGTTTAAAATATCTCCATTTGAGAACGTAAGGCAATGACAGTGCTTCTTTGTTACGCAGGCAAATTTCTGACTTCCCAGTGGATTAGGGTGAGACACACATCTGATACATGCATGCAACCCTTGTGTCCAAGCCTGCAATGCCAGGATTAGTCCTTTCCGAGTTACTCAAGACTGATCATGAACCCTGTGCCAGAGTTCGATCAGATACGACAAAGTCTTCAATAAAAAGACGTATGTGCTCATGGGCAAATTTTGGAACAATGCACTACACAGCAGCCAGGCCCTTGGGAAGGGCCTGTATCTCATCCAGCTGAAATGTAGTTATGCTATAGAGTGGTTCATCCTGCAAAGGATGTGCTTAATTCATATTGTGGAAAGCCTCCCAGAAAACAATAGGTTCTTAAAGTTAAGCAGGTTCTTAAATGCTTTGCTGGATCTGTGGAAATCTGCAGTTCGGATGAAGTAATAAAGTGTAGGAGTGTTACAGGAGCCAGGTGAAAAGAATAATTCTGTGACTCAGAAATAACACTCCTTCAGAACTTAGGCAGAACCTGGGAATCATGAAAGAAACACCACATACCTCAAACACCTTGCAGCATGAATGGGGCTAAGACCCTTCCAATAATTTCATATATTCCTTCCTGATTTTTTTTAGAGACAAATTCTGATTAGAGTTCCCCTGGGAACAGAATTTGGAAAGTTAAAACAGAATATTTCCAGGTCTCATCTTCAGTTTCTGTTTTTTTTTGTACCAAACCCTTTCCTCCAGCCCCTCTAACTCCACTGCCTGTTTTGACAAATATCTTACTTATAAGATGGGAAAAGAGGAAGAGGGAAACAGGAATATTTTTTTGTTTCTTATGACTTACATGATATAGTCCCTATCTCTGCTTAGCATCTGTGTAAATAGGAGCTCTGATTCAAAAGTGGTCACAGTTTACAGCACTCAGGACACAGCCAGATCAGGCCCTGAGCCTTTGTGAACCCTGTAAGTAAAATAAAATAAGTTTTCCACTCTCGACAGCTGAAGCTGATGTGTAACATCTCTCAATTTCCCTGAATTCATCACTGTTTTGCATTTTAATTTTGGAGGTTTATTTGCACATGTATTTCTAGGCTTCTCTTTATTGCCTCACCGTTGATCAATGCCCTCCTGCCCCTACTCACTGCCCTTCTTGCCCAGCTTCCCCCAGCTCAGTGACTAAATCTCGGGCAGGTAGGAAACCAACATTGTTACTGGATAAAAATCTACCTTGAAGGATGAAGAGCATCCCCCGTTTGTAACTGGAAGGCATGAAAAAGAACACATCACTTATCTGAATTTGCTGTTCATCCAAGCACTGTTTATGGAGATTTACAGTACCTTGCCTGTGCAAAGAGCTCTATTGAATGGTGACTGCTGGAGGATTTTAGGTGGCGGTATTAGCTGCGGTATTAAAAATGCATCGGAAGGCACGGGTTGGGAGATTAGTTGGATAGAAAGACCCATGAATGAAGGGTTAATTACATTCAAAGAGGCCATCATATGGAGCAGAAGAGGCAATAGGTTTCTTTTCTTCAAAATTTACTAAATAGCTGGAAACATGGTTTAATGAATTTTAATGGGATCTTTCTGAATCCTATGCATATTGCATCTGCTGACTGTAGGAAGTTGAAGTATTGTTGAAAGGGAGGGTATTGCCCTACTTTAGGTTTCACAGTTCAGTATTTAAAAAAAATATTCTGCAACAAACACTTTATTCAATATATATTTTTCTCCTTATTTAATTCCCCCCTTGCAAGCAGAAAAGACTTTCAGGATCTGTGAGCCCTCAATACCATAGATTATTCTACTGTTATGTAACACGCGCTTTACATTTATTGAGCCATCTTGTGCCGTCAAGATAAAGGAGCCCTCAGTATTTTTCCCTGCTCGGTAGCCATTTATGAGACATGAGGATGAATTCTTCTTTCAGTATACCCATGTAGATCTAGATGAAACGACTCCTGTGATTTTTTTCCAGGATTACTGAGATATAAATGAGATCAGGATTTGGCCCACTCTGGAAAAAGGAAGAAAAGAGGAATAAAGGTGGACTTCTCTTTTTTTTCTGGGCATCATGCACAGATTGGGATGTGGTTGGATGCCACGCTGATCACTTCTGTGTGGGATCCAGCAGTGAAGAGATCTACTTGACTCCAATACAATACGGACATTTGCACGTTAGAGAGTGAGTCATCTAGCATAGCAAAAATTTCAACCATAACATCCTTATCATGCTAAGCTGCAGTGTGCCAGCACCTTCCACCTCCAAATCAGAGGGAAACTGAGGCAGGTTATTCAGGGCATATTGTAAGTCTGCCTTGGAGCAGTGGTGTCTGGTTTCTGGTGTCTGTAATTTTACATCTTCCTTCACTACGTTAAGGATGCCCGTTGCCTTGCTAACTTATTTTTTTCTGTCATTCTCAAAATTCTGAGCACCTCTCAGACAGCCAGTGGTAAAATGCTGAATAGTTCTCATTAACCTGTGACTCAGTTCTCCTCCGTGGAACAGGGAGGGATGCTGAGACCCTCTCAGAAGATGCTTTGAGGTTCCCTAGAATTCAGCAGGAGCCGGCAGGGGGTAATGCTTTGCAGCACATCGCTTAGGTCCATCAAAGGAGAAAAGCTTCACTGCAACTTCTTTGTTGAGGGCATTACAATACTTGTATAAAAACAATTACAGTGATGTATAAACATGCACACATGGAAATAGAAGAAGGAAAGTAAAAACATGACAGCACCAGGCACCTTCATACCTCTGGGGCATGCAGGGACGATGTTTTCGATACCAAGGTGGTGTTACTCGTCCTCAGGGCTGCAGACACAGAGGGGATCACAGTCAGAGCTTTCAAAGAGCAGTGCCAGCCTCAGGTCTGGACTCGGAGTGAGATTTTCAGACTGAGAGCAGCAGGAGGACTTTGCATCCAGACTTGTGCAAAGCACGAAGGCGGGTATTAAATGCACTTCTGCAGAGCTCCCCAGTGTAGTGCTGTTGTTGCCTTTCCTCCTTGTCTTCCCATCCCTCCTTCATGTGTTTCAGGTCCTTCTCTAGTTCCAGGCAGACAATATGATGCCTGCTTGAGTGGCACAGATAAGTTAGCCATGCAGCTCGGAGCTCCAGCCCTGAGCCACCTAGCCTCCCTTTGATTTGAAATCAAAACAAAAGATGTCGGCATCAAAATGAGCCTTTGCCAGGTAACGGTTACTTTGTGTGCGTTGCCTTAATTCAGCTGCGAGGAGCTCTCATCTCTTTGTATTGTGCCCAGATCTGTGCTAGTCTTAATACTTTATCAATGTACCAGCAGACTGCTTCTGCCATGGGTACAGCTGTGCAGAAGCTGTCAGCATTTTTAAGTAAAGCGTTAAACAATACTTCAAGTGGCAGCAAATTATTTCCTCGCCCCCCCTCCAAATATTCGTTCTTCCCCTCCCTCACCAAGCCCAGATGCTGAAGCTGCGTGTTCGAATTGCATAAACCCAAATGTGTTTTTCTTTTTTTTCTTTTTAATGGAAAGAAATCACTCTCAAAGGTGTGCAAAGGCACAGAACTAAGGTGCACTGCTCATGCTTGCCCCCAAAAAGCAACATACATTGCTCAGGTTTGACCTTGAGCTTGATCTGAGATTTCCAGCCCCATGTATATGTTTAATGCTCCATCATGGTGTTGTTGAGAGCTGGGAGTTAGGAGAGCTAGCCTTTTTTCCTAGCTCAGCTGCTGGTTTACTCCATAGACGCTGAGCAAGTCATTTCTAGAGAAAAATTAAAGCCTGCTGACACTTTTTTTAGTGCCTTCTTGCTTTGTATACTTGTTGTGTAAATGCTTTGGGATGGAGGTTCCCCACTGCTGTTGACATTTCAAGCTGGCCATCGTAATGTAGGGATTGATTTCTAAAACTCAGATATTCAATGTGTCATTGCGTTTCTTATCCTTGCTCTCTGTAACGGGATAAAAAATCCTTCCAAAATCCTTCCCTGTGATGGACTTTGAAGTCTTCCAGAAAGTTAACAAATTGACATTCACTTGAAGTATCAGGGATCAGACCTTGTTGGACTCGCACACAGTGTGTTAACAGATACTTCCTAACAGGCAGAGCTTTGCCAGATTCTTGCTCAAGGGAGCCCAGTCTGTTTTGGTGAATAATAATCAAACCACCCTAGGTTTTTTTTCTCTCTTTCCTCACCTCTTGTGAAGGATAGCTACTGAAGCACTGGTATCTGTGAACAAACTGCTCCTCAGATGACTCTTTCAGCCCTGACCCTCTCCTAATAAATCAGCTCAGATTTGATATAGGCAGGACCAAGGTCAGCCTGGTTTGACTCTCACTGTCTCTTCTACACACCAGATACAATGCTGCCACGTTGTGGCTCCTTCCTATCTGTTCTGCCTCACACACTCACCCGCCTCTTGGATCCTGTGAGTGAGCACCCTGGTTTTCTCTCCAGGGATGGCACCCGGGCTCCACATCACGCTGTCAGAGATGTCACCCAGCTCAACTCACCTCCACACTGGGCAGACCCTGCAAAAGGCCCTTTTACCACAAATTGTTGTGAATTGCAAACCGCTTGCATGCTCCCGTATTTTGTTTTGTCTGGCTGCTTGTGCTTTATATGAAGACAATGAGTTGGAAGGGGGGGTGTAAGGATGCCAAACTTCATTTCTCTGATAAGCATTGTCTGCTTGATATTTCTCTCACCCCTCCAGATCTGTATGGAGGTGGCTGATCCTTTCCGTTCAAGGAAAATGTACTCACTGATATATGGGCCACTCTTTTCCTCGAACTCCCTTCTCTTTATTGGCTGTCAAGTTCTCAGTTCTCCTTATTTTTTCTCCCATTGCTTTTTTCTTTATTTCCTTCTCTCCTTTGGGAAAGAGAAAAACACACACACACACACAAAAAACAGCAGGGCAGGAAATTAAACCTTTCCACAAAGATGCTTTGGTAAGATGCTGGCTTTTCACTCATTTATTTTGCTCTGATTATTTTTTATATGGGAAAAAGGAAGGAGTGAGAGGTAGGGATGTGAGCGACAGGGCAATGGAGTAGAGAGAAGAAAGTCCTTTAATTTATATGGAGAGATCTGTCGTTCATTGTTGCTGGTTTTTCCCCACAGACTTGAGAAAACCAGACGAAATTTAAACCTATCAGCAACACTCACATGAATTAAACACCAGGTGGAATTGCTCCTGTTTTCCTGGATATGCTATGGGTAATGTCCTCCTCCTGGAATGATTCTTCCCCTTTCATCCTGGGTAGGCGAGTGTTAGGTGTACTGCAACACCACTATCCATTTGAAGTTTCTGTTTAGTTCTGGAAATGAATTAATTGCTTTATACTGAGCGGCAGATTTAAGCGAAGGACGTAACATCTTCTCAAAACCTTCTTGCTTTTTTCGATGCTCTGAGCCATTGCGGCCAGGAAGTGCTGGATGTCTCTGTGATTCCTCACTCAACCTCACTGCTCCCCAGCCATCATGGTCTGCCCTCCCAGCTTTGACTTCTCAGACAGGATCTGGCCCTTGGGGTTACTGAAACCCAAAGAGCAGGAGAGAAATGCCAGAAGTTTAGGCATGTGTGCTTTTAAAAAATGCACAAATATCAAGAATAGTCTATTTTGGGGGGAAATGTGCTTCAGACAAGGAGAACGTAGTGCTCAACCACAGCAGAGCCTGAGCCTTCCTGGAAGCAGGCTTCTGTTTTGAAGTTGGCTGAGGCTGGTTGTGCAAGTGTGCTCACATCCCTCTGTGCCAGGGTCCCTGCAAACCTCAGCCAGTGGCTGCAGGTGAGGAGTTTCCCCACATATCCTGTGCAGAGTGGGGTAGTCTGGAGAAAACTTTCCAGCCTTTCTCCATCTCTCCCTAGTGATGATTAGCAAAGAACACAATTGAAGTCCTTGTGCTATGCAGATGCTGTCAGACACCCAATGGCATGTCTGGTCTGAATTTAAACAGTACTTCACTCAGGCTCCCTGACCCATCCACAAACTTCCAAAACTTTCTTCTCTGTGACTGCTTGGTTTTACATGTTCCTATTTGCATAAAATTTCATGAAGAACCATCCATTGCCTGCTTTTACCAAAAGAGAGGGACAATTGTAAACTGAAGAATGCTCTTATTAGGTGAACAAACGTCACGAAGAAGAGGAGGAGGAGGAGGGGATAGATAATAATGCCTTAAAAATCAGAGGAATGCAACTGGGAATCCCATCCCCAGAGACCTCGTTAAATCTGGATTACTCATAATTCTGATTGAAGCAAAGGGACTGTGAGTCTGTTCAATTTACTGTCATAAATTGAATTGTCATATACCTACTTATGTATGTTTTGTTCTGAGCAAAGTTCTGTGACTCAGTTTCCTGAACTGCAAAAGAAGCAAGATAAAACCTCCATGCCTTAACATGTAGGATGCAAAGCCTAATTCACACCTATAAAATGCTTGGGATGTTTTGAGGAAAGATGGCAAAAAGGGCTGAATAATTTAACAGGACAGAGGAAATCAGTGCAGAGACAAAGACATGGGTTTTGCTAATAGTTTTTATAGCACAAGAGTGCATTCAAAGCTAGGTTGTAATATTAAGGTTCTTAGATTATTCTGTTGCAGTATAGCTTTCAATGCTTTTTTTTTTTTTTTTTCCTTTCTTTTTCTGTAATTGTTATTGCATTTGCATTGTATTTTTCCAGCAACAGCTGAGATTGGGACCACACTGTGCTGGAGGCTGTACAGACACCTAAAGACCTACCATATTCCAAATGGGCAGAAACAAACACACATCCACTAAGAGAAAAGAAGTACCAGGTTGTAATATTACAGGTTTGATTCCTAGCCCTGAGATACACTGAGATTAAGACTCAGATCTTTAAAGGCATTTAGAGCCCAACTGCCATTGAAATCAATGGGTGTTACCTAAATAGCTTTATGGATCTGAGCATAAGTGACTTATCCAAGGACAGGGAGGCAATCTACAGCTGAGTTGGGAATTAAACACAGATTATACAAGTCCCAGTCTGATTTTCTAATCACAAAATCATCTTTCCTATCTATATTTCACACAATAAATCCCTGGCATTCACATCACAACAGGTGCACATAATGTCCATTCTATAAAATCACTAGAAACCCGCAGAAACAAAAAATGGGTTTCCTCAAACCAAACCCAGCTGCAGATTACACCTGTACACTCTCTGGGCTTGGGGTTGGCTGCTGCTCTCCTTTATACCATGGAACCTGTGTGGGCTTCTGAGGAGCCTCCCAACATTTACATCCAGATGACAGAGAGCAGAATCCCACCCCAGCTCTACAAATTCAAACATTTTTCACTTGGCTCTGGGGAGGGGATGGATTAGACAAACTGAACTTTCTGAAAAGATCAATATGGAACATCTCTTTCAATTACTCTCCAAGGCACTGAGCCTGTGAAGTCGGTTATGGTGCATTTATAAATCTTTCCAGGAGGGGCTGTCTGACATCCTCTTCTTCTACCTTTACTCCTTGCAAGCAATCCCTTATTGCATTGGACAGGCTGGCAGGGCAGCACTACTCACACGACTGATGGGGAAGAATCAGGTCCAATTCTCTCTGAACAAGGACAGATGGGGACCTTTTTGATCTCCCTTCCCAGATGCTACTACTCACATAATCAGAGACACAGCTACAGAGCAACAGCAGGGTACAGACCCAAACCTGATGAAAGCTACCTTAAAGTCACCATGACCAGAAGGAATTTCAGCAGCTGAGTTTGTGTTACACATTTCAAAATGATCGCAATTCTGCAGATAAGTTTAGATGCAGTAATATAGGGGAAGGAGGTGGGGGAGCCCATATGCCAACAGTTTCTTTGGTTTGTGGGACAGGTTTAAAGATTACCCAAAAAACATATACTGAGGATGTTGATTCAAGTCCAGTCATCTCCTACAAGCCTGCTGGCTCCTCGTTAGTACTGTGGGGTTGAAGTGAGGATTTGAAGAATGCAGGGAGAGCTTGCTAGAGGAGCATGAGTCAGTACAGCGGAGCTATGGTTTTCTGTTCCTTCAGTTGCCAGGACAATAGGAAATCTGCCAGTTAGGAGAACATCGGGGTCATCTGTGGTGTAATCCGAGCCCCTAATTCCCTCTCTAAGCATCCCAGCTTCAGATCAAGTCATATAAAGTTTTGTTTTCTCTCTTTGTTTCTGGTTAGGACCTTTTCTACAGGGATTAACTGCAGGTAACAGGCTCAGGGAGCAAAGACAGTGAGACTTCAATATACATTAGCTGTTTAGATCATGCTCTAGTGAGGATTAATTCAGGCTAACTCCCATCTTCCAAGCTGTGCTGTGTTTGTTTCCTCCTTTCAGGGTGCTGTGGGATGGCTGTAAGGGTACACCCTAATGCACTTGCCCAGTGCAGTCCTGTGGCTTCCAGGGAGAAGGAGAATTCACACAGTGGAGTAAAGCCAGCAGATAGAGGCAGGGCAGGGCAGGGCAGGACAGCCTCCTCACTGCATTACATGCATGTATGTTACATGCATGCATGTTACATTACTTGCATGTATGATGATCTCCTGCATCATACAGTGTGGGCTTGGCTGTGGGCTACAGCTGTCCCCCATATCACTTCCAAGAGCCCCCTGTAATGGACACTGCAGAAATGAGGACAGAAAGACACCTGCTGCCTCGAAGTGCTGTGACACTGAGCAGGGGATGAGACAGCAGTTGGGTATCAGCAGATGGGAGAAGTATGAGGAGATGTGGACAAGGCATTCGTTGATGTGACTGGTGGCTGTCAGCTGGTCCAGGGTCTCCAGGTGCCCAGCCATGAGCCAGCAGTGAGAAGGGACTTGGGGGTGGCTTTCAGTCTTGGATAATTAATGTGGCAAAGGTGATAGCCACCTCAGGACAGCCACCCTCCCAGCAGGTCCCTTCTTGCCACTCCAGCTCTTCACCACCCCTGCCTGAGTGCTCTGCCCCATTCATTCCTTTCCTTCAAGATGACCAAACCCTTGGCTGGCATAAGGGCGAAGTTCTCAACTTCTTACCTGCTGAGGGTTTTTCCCCATTGTAACAGCCGTAAGTGCCACTTCAGGTACTGGTGCAATGTCCGTACCTCAGCAATCCTTGAAGCCGTAGCAGGCAAGAAGACTTCTTCGCTGCCACTGGGTAGAAATAACCAGCAGCGAAGGCACTCAAGGAGCAACTGCTGATTATGAGTAGAACTGTCCATAACCTGTCCTAACTATTGCCGTGCTGCAGTGAGGTTGAAAAAGATCTAACATCCCTACTGGCAGCATTCACTGTAAGTGCCATCCTTATTTTAACCCAGTTGATGCTGTTAACGAGGGGACGCATCGGCATGCAGGAATATTTGCATGTAGTGACTGAGCAGGGATTGAACCCTTCAGGGTGAAGCTCCTAATGTGAGACAGCCTTGGTATATGTTTATAGACAGGCTTCATAGGGAATTTCTATACAGAATTACATTTGTATTTCTGGGAAATAACTTTTTAAGAACAATTTTTTCCCTTCCTAAGTAGAAATAACTTGTTGATATGCAGCACATAATGTATGAAAGGTTGATTACCATTACATTTACAGATATTTGAGCAAAGTGCACATAATAGATGTATTTTTACATTGTAGTGGTTACATTATCTAGAGAAAAACAGAGACATGTACACGAGTACATTAAAGATTTAGGGCTCCATCCTGCACCATTAAAGTCAATGGAAGTTTGTCACTGATTTTAATGGAAGCTAGATAGGGGCTTATGTGCCAATGTAATGCAGCTGCTAAGGAATAAATATTGACAGAAATGGGTCAATATATTGGTGTCTTTTAAGTGCTAAAACTGTACTTTGCAATACCTATTACCATTTTTTGCATGTTCATTGTAACTGCAGTGCAGCCACCGTGCAGCTAAGGGAAAGGCTGTGGCGGGTGTCAGCATTCACAGCGTAGCAGTGACACCTTCAGGTCGGAACCGACCGAAGTTCCCTCTGCGCAAGGTGCTGAACTTGCCTGCGGGGGAAAGATCCTTGTTCAGAGGTTCGATGAGGTGACCAAGGACATGGCGCACGCCAGTGTCAGAGATGGCAGCATCAGCTGGAGACTGCAGCTGCAGTGAGAATCAGAACTACAGCTTTGCAAGAAGGCGCTGAAGTCTGGCCTGGGAGGTTTGGGTGGGTTTGGTTTTTGTTTGTTTGTTTCTGCCATTGGACCAGGAAAAAAAAAAAAAAGAAAGAAAGAAAAAAAGAAAGAAAAAATCGCAAGGGTTTAGGTTAAGCTGAAAAATTAACTTGTTTTATTTTCTAGTTCATATATATATATATCTCAAAGTGTTTTGGTTTTGAGCAGTTGAGCAGTTACATGATGGGGGATCTTGCATCTATATCCTTAGCAAATAATAACAAAACCAAGTACTGACTGTTTAAAACAGGGAAAATATTCTTCAAAACATTTTTTTTTAGATAAGTAATGTTTTGACTTTTTTCATTTTTTGTCCTGCTTGAAACAACTTGCCAAATTTCCTTCAAATCTGTGAACAGCTTTCCTTCCTGCTAATTTTTTTTTCCCCTACAAATATCATCTGACAAAAAAAACGTGCAAGTCTTGTCATCATGCTAACGGCCTGCTTTCAGTGTCCCCACATGAAGCAAAATTTAGACAAAACAGAAAAGAAATTAGAAAAGAGCCAAAGAAGCCAGAATATAAGAAAGAGAACAGGAAAAAAAAAAAAAAACTCTTAAAGCTGCATCCTAGTGTACCAGTATATTACTCTGGGATGCACAAGAACCAGTAGAAGCAGCCACCTCCATATGAACAGGGAAAGTGCTCTGCTTCCATCTAATATGTGAAATTTATAAGTGCTTCAGCTCCCCAGAGGCACACAGGCATATTGCTATATATAGGACTGTTCCCAGATTACAGAATGCCTTCCCTTGACTGTGGCATTATCAGACTATAGGGATTTTTTTTTCTTTTTTCTTTCTTAAAAAACATTGCTCCAAGCTGTTTCCGTTTGTTCGCTCTGCCACCTGTGTTAATCATTGCATGGAAACGGGTTCAATGTCCAGTTCAAAAGCAAACCTAAGCAAACACAGATAAACATCTCCTTCTGGGAACGGACAATATTTGTGTGACACATAATGCTGACAACGGATTTGTTTTCTAAAAGGAGTTAGCTGGAAAATCAGATGCCTCGCATTGAGCTGTGCTTTTGGTAGGACTGGGGCTGGGCAGTGGCAGAGACGAGGATGCTCAAATGGGTGCTGATGGAGGTCTCTGTGGTTGTCCACAGCTCACGGTATAATACCTCCATGCCAGGTCCATGTAGAATGTGAGTGTGTCCCAGATCCTGGCTCAAGCTGCTTTGCTTGAGAGGTCCCCACTTTAATCTGAAGTTTTCACATTGTCCATTGCCCCTGCAGAAAGAGTAAGCAGGGGAATGGGGCACAGCCTGCCATCACTTCCATAAATGATATGCTTCTATTCCTTTTGGGGCAGACAGGAACAGATCATGCAAGGGTGCTGAGTACCCTCTGTGAGGACCTGGTCCCTTCCTCATTGAGCTATTGGGCAGTGAGGCTCTTTGCCCTCCTTCAGTCCTAAAGCAGCAAGTGATTTCATACAGCTCCACTTCCACTGTCACTGCTACCTCCTCCATTTCTTACATTTTTTCTGAGCTTTCCTTCCCTGTCATTATTTTTGTCCAACAGCTATTTGTTCAGTAATCTCCCCCAAGAGATTAGCACGCTAATAGGCAGTCAACAAAACAAGAAAGAAAGAAAGACACTGTACTTAAAGGATGAATACTTGGGAGAGAGCATCAGTCTTTTGATGTCCTGATTCCAGTCGAGTTTATTTGCTATATATATGTCTATAATAACTATACATCTTGGTACAGCTGTCCTACTGTTCAGGCAGAGATTTCCAACCATTTTGCAAGCCTCACACTTCCCCTCTGTGCGTGGGGAGGAGGAGAGTGGAGGCATCCCCTTTACCCAAAGGGAGGCTCCTTCTTCGGCAGGTGCTTTCGATCTGCTTTTCCTCAGATATATTCTTCCTTTAAATTGACAGCGGAGATTTACTTAGGACTGCATTAGGGGCTCTTGAAAACACCCTTTTTTTCTTCCCTGGAAATTGATACCACACACTTGGGCGATTTTATTTTTTTTAACAGATTGGTAGGCATTCTTTTCATTTCTCCCTTGTGACTTTATACAGAGCACTTTTTCAGGCAGATCTTTTCTCACCCCTCCAAAGCAGTCAATGAAACCGTTCACATGCACACAATTAAGCAGAAAGGAAAAAAATAAAATAAAATAAAAAAAGCTACAACAGCCTAATAATTTCATCTGAAAAATTCTTTAGATTGTTAATATTCAGAAGTAACATATCCTTTTGAACACAATTTCAAAAACTCATGCATGCCTCTAACAGTCATTTTAAATACCCACAAATTTGGGAACATATGGAAGCTAATAATTTTAAAGTGATAATAGTGTTCTGTTCCCCTCTCCCTCCCCTGTTAGGGTATGATCCTGCATAGCTGAAGCCAATAGACACTTTGTGATTGACTTTGTTGAGCATATGATGAGTATAGATCAGTGGAGAATTTTCGCACACATTTCTGATGATTTGTAGAACTAAAATACCTACCCCAATATCTAGAATCCATAAAGAGAAATTAGGCAGAATTGTATGTGGGGAGAAAAATGTAGTTAGGTGAATTAGCAGGTGTAAGCCTCAAATGTTCACAGCATCATAGGCATCTTAGGTATCTGCTATGCTAGCATTCCTTCCAAAAGATTAAGGTGACACAGTTGCATCCTGTGATTCTTGGTGTACACAGAAGAGGGAGTTGCTATGAGAGCTTGGAAGGCCATTAAGTTGTAACCCTTGATTTCAAAAATAGCAGAAAATTCAAGTTTAAACATTAATAGAGCATTATTGCTGACTCTGGTGCATTAAAAAAGTGGAAAACACCTTCCAGTTGTGAGGTTGAATGAAAAATCTTCAGGCAAAAGACACTCAAACATTTTATCTCAAAACAGTACATTTTGAGATCTTTAACTTTTGTTGTTTTGAAATATT
The DNA here is from genome assembly GCA_013396635.1 of Penelope pileata. NCBI lineage: Eukaryota > Metazoa > Chordata > Aves > Galliformes > Cracidae > Penelope > Penelope pileata. Next base: position 483,160 of record WBMW01004561.1, on the reverse strand, counting down.
TCAATTTTTTAGATCTAGATTTTCTCAGTTAACACACAGGATGGAAAATGTACCTAAAAAAAACAGCTGAGATTCTCATATAATCTCACATATTCTGGATCTGGTTGTGAGGAAGCACAGCAAAGCTCGCTAGGTTTGTAGAAATCAAAAGAGATAGCAATACCAAAAAAAGAATGGCAAATTTGTTAAGTGAGTATGCACATCATGCTTGTAGCTTTTTTGAGGGTCAGGTCTCAAAATTGTCATGTGAATTTTGCTTTACCTGTGATTAATTGCCAATCACCCTCTCCTGGAGTCTAGTGAGTGCAAGTCACAGCTTCAAAAACAAAGCTTTTACTTTCTGGAGTTGCTGAGAGAAACTGCAAATGTGAAAAGTACAAAGGGAAAAAAAAAAGAAAGAAAAGAGAAAGAAGAATATTGATTTCTTTATAACTTACGTACAGCCATACTCATTTGGAAGTATGGTATACACAAGGTCATCCTGCGCCCAACAGTGGCCATGAGAAGATGCCTAGAAATCAGTAAGAACAGGGCAAACAGATCCAACGCTTTTCTAAAACATTCTACCAGCTTCTCACCATTTTCAACCCAAGAGATTTCCTAAGCTTATTGTGGTTTATTATGTGTAATGAATAATAATGAAGAATTTCATCATTATGATGATCTGATCCATAGTTCTTGAAAAGTTAGGACCATATCTTCACTGCATATTCCACCCAAGTCTATGCATGTAGTCAATGGAGGAGAAATGTAATTCAGAGGGCACAATAAAGCCCTGAGTAGCAACTCTTTTTGAGATAACCAAGGAAATTCCAGTTCAGAGTCCTAGCACATGAGGCTTCAATATGCCTTTTAAGACTGATAGTAAGGATATATGTCCGTTGTATAAGAAAAAGAACTATCACATAATTTTTTTTGAGAAATGGTACATCTGGAAACTGATCAAATGCCTGCAATAAAAGCTGAATCCATGTAAAATTCACTCCCATTTAGCATTTCACTTTAAGCTTCAGACTCAGCCAGATTAGATTTAAAATCCATCCAACCTTTCAGATGAGCCTGGAATTTGTGAGAAACAGGACAGAGTCTTGCTTTTGCAATATTATCTTGTGGATGAAACGCTGGTAGGTCTTTCACTTGAAACCAGCTATCCATGCTCAAAACAAAACTCAAGCAAGTGTGACTGAAAAGAAAATAAAAGGATTTCTTTTGTTCATATCTTGTTTGTACAAAGTTTTCCAAATGAAAGGCTATGGCTTTAAAAATAGTGACCAGCACTGTTGTAATAAGATTATTACACCATCCAGCATCCTACAAGCAAAGATTAATTTCTATTATTACCTTCCACAGAGTACTTGTTTAAAAGTTTAATTTCCACTTTGTGCCTGTGAACAGTGCAGTAACGTCCTCTTGCTATTTGTGTTTTCTGGCCCATGCCAACATCAAAGGCAGCAGTAGAAAACTAAGGAGTGCTTTGGATTTCTGTTCAAACCACTCCGTATTCCAAACTCAAGCCCCTGACTCCCCTCATCTCAGGTAGACATTTGCATCCTTTAAATGATCTTGTTTATTCTGTATGTCGGAATATAGTTATCTGAATATTAATTATGGTTTCAGTGAAGTTCATCGGTTGAGTGCAGGAATTGAGAATTCTTCCTTCAGTTGCAGCCACCTGCTTAGATTTCTCTGTTTATCTGCTTCACTGAGTTTAAATCAGTTTCTGTAAGTGAAAGTCTGTTGCTTTGAGCAGATGTTAATGCTCAGAAATAGTGTACAGTCTGCCATTAGCATATGTAGCATAATGCTAATAAATAGAGGCACGTACCACCCTTGAAGGTGATTCTGATTTCGATGGAAGATCTTACCCTCCTCATCCTGCCTCCCATCTCTGCCAGCCAATTTTCTTAGAGAAGCCTCTGGCTGATACAGCTGTTATAAGTGAGGGACCTTCCTCCCACCCCCGACCAGACCTTAGCAAATGGTCCATTCTGTTTATGCTACATTTGGATGATTAATGATACTGTATATTATAACTAAATTGTACTGCTATTATCATCAGGTCACTGCTGACAACTAGATATATCATCTCTGGGGTTCATATACAGATAACAATTTTAACTATGTGGATAAGTAAAGGCTTGATGGTGTCCTAATGCTAATGTAAATATTACCGCATATTGGAAGTTGGCAATGCACTGTATATGGGGATTGCATTACACAACAGCAGCCATTGGGTAGCTGAAGCTGGTGTGACTAAGCCAACAGTGATTTTCTACTTTATCCTCCTTGTTATTTTTTTCCTCTCCCTACGGATTTAGAATAATCCATCTGTAAAACATGACAACCATTTAGACCCAAAGGGACCCAGCAGCTTTCAAGCCAAACTGTAATCAAACTAATTTGGGATGTCTTGGGTGTTGGGAGGGGGGAGTTCAGTTGCCTCTGCACTCTCCCAACTCCCTGCTCAATGCAGTGCTTTGAGATGGAGCACTAAAATAGTCAGTGGAAGAAAAGTTGCTACTAGAGTATGGCCAGTTTAGTCAAGAGCAGGAGGGCTGGAAATCTGAGAAAGACAGGACATGAACATGTCTTCATGGATTGTCTCAAGAGCAGATCAATGTTCCTAATCCTGACAGCTGCAGGTAACCATTTAGGGGAGAAATCATATTAAGTCAAGATGAAAAATTTGAGGAAGAACGGGCTTATTGCAGAAATGTAACATTACAGCTCCTGGCTAAAGTTGAGAGTATATTGAAAAGGTTTGGAGAAGCAAGAATTCAAATTGAACAAAGCTTCTGCCACTTTTACGACTCATCCATCAATAACAGGCACATGTCATGTTAGGACTCAGACTAGAAATTAATTAATCTTGCTAATATTGAGGAATCTTATTGCTCTGACCCTTATCTTCATAAATCCCAATATACACCAGGAGCAAGAACGCAGAAGTCATTGCAATGATACCAGCAGAAAACTAGAGCATGATAAAAATCAGCTTTCCAGGCCAAGTATTTCCACTAGTCTAATTTTTATTTCATAGGGAGGAAAACATAACAATCTGCAGTCAAAAAGAGAAGAGAGTAGCTGGATCAAAGCACCCAACTGATTTATACTTACAATTTCCTTCTGAAATAGCAGCAGCGGATGTGAAAAGCGAAGTCTGCCAATAATTCTGTTCTCCCACCAGGATGAGAAGGGGAAAATTTTCCTAAAACCAAGAAATGGATAGAGTTATATTTCATTGGACAGTGGTTATTTTTAAGTAGCTTCGGCTCCCCACTTCCATCATTTCAGGTAGGTATTGTTTCCCATTTTGCACAGAGGAAGGCACGGAAAATGAAAATCCAAAATTTTGCATAGAAATACAGATACAAGTTTGAGTTCCTAGCTCAGCAATTACAGAACACCTTGTCTGCTAATTAAACAAAATTTTTGTAAAAAAGAAAACAAACAAGACAACAGTAAAAAAAAAAAATAGAAAAAGCACGGCAGTTACTGTTCATCTTCTCAGATAATTTCATGATGCAGGAGCTGATCTCTTGGTATATTTTTACACATACTCAGAGCTTGAAAAACAGCCCAAAGCAGATTTCAAAGTAGCCAGGACTCTGCCATATGAACAGGGAGGGGGAAGCAAACAGTGCGTTTTGAAATTAGCTCCCTACTAATTATTACTGACCAGTGGATCATTTCCATCAACAGCCTGCACCTCCTGGACAGGGGATCCATCACCAAGACAGCATTTGGGTCTCTGAGGAGGTTCACCCAGTATCTGTGGGTCTAAGATCGAAAAAGCAGAATTGCTCCCTTGGCTCTGATCAAATCACTTCTGTAAAAAATCAGCCCATTCAACAACTTAAAAGGAATAAAATAGAGATTGAGCTGTATCAATTCATTTTTATTCTGCTGATGTTCCCTTGCCCACTGTTTGCACTTATTGATCTGCAACCAAGGGAGAAGGCCAGAAACAGGAAAGAATAAAGGTAAGCCTGAAAAGTGCTGCTGTTCTAGAGCAACATAAAACAACCTGAAGCTGGAGGGCAGAGAAGGAACAAGAAGGAAGAGCAGCAAGAGAAAAGGAGAATAGAGAAGGGAAGAGAGAATTAGAGACAGAGCAAACAAGATTAAGTTTCATCTGACTTATTGGATGTACACCAGGAAAGCAAAAGGCAGGAAGAAGAAGGGCAGAGGGAGAGAACATGAACTGCAGCAAGTTCTGTCCTGAGGCTCCATGCAATGGTTTTGTCAGAGACTCTCTGAGGCTAGTGCCACTTCGTATGATGTGTAGCTTTAATGAAAGAAGGAGGGGGGCAGGAGTGAAGGAAAAAAATGAAAAAGCAGCTGAGACTTTCTGTCTCTTCCTCAGTCTCCATTTGCAGAGACCTATTGGCCATAACTCTTGCAGGGCAAATAACAAGCGTTCCCCATCCAAATGTAAGCACATTGGCACTTAATCCTATTTTATAAAGGTTATAGTTTTACATAAATCTCTCGCTCTAAATGCACTTTAGTCATCCTCCTCGTGTTAAGTTTCGCTTTAAGCCTAACTAGGCAAGGAGGATTTCTCCCACTGGCCCTCTGGACATGACGCCACCAAGATTGAACTATGCTCTCCATTTTTAATATCTCTGGAGGGATTCATCTATAATGATGTCAGGGGCTAAGCATATTCCCTTGCCAGGGCGGGCGAATTAAATCCGTCCTTCCAGTGTCTCACTCAGGTCCAACAGAGCTAAAAACAAGTTGTTCGGAGAGCAGAGAAAACTGGTGATGCTTCACTTTTGATGTCTCGCTCTCCATGCAGATTCCCTAATGTCTACTAAAGGGTGAGCTTAGTAGCCTTTTCTTTAGTGATTTCACTATCAGTCATTCCTTTAATGAAGTTTATAATAGTCTTTGAGACCTCTCCTCTCTGTCATATTGTGCTGAATTTGCCAGGGACTTTCAGGGTTACAGAGGAAGGACAGACTGACAGACAGTACCACTCCTAGGTAGACATACAACATAGTTGTTTGAAAAAGTCATTTTCTTTAAGAAATCAACTTTAACAGTACCCACTGTCATAATTGCTGCAAGGCATCTTTTGCCCGTTTTCATGCAAACAAATCCCTGACAAGGAAGGCATGCTCTAGCTCCTGTGTGTTTTCTTAACGAGTTCAGTGCTCATTTACTAGCATGGTAAGTAAGGAGTTGAATCATCAGGCACCCAAGGAACTTCATGAAACTGGACCAAGTTAAACACAATGATTTTAGAAACCTCAGTGCAGAAAAACACTGCACTGTCTCACACCTTTTATTTTTTTAGCGAGTACTTCAGAACAGACTGCCCTGCTGCAGCCACTGGAGCTTCATGCAGTAATTTGGAGTCAGAGGAAGAATTTTAAACAATAATCATGAGCAACTGAAGGAAATGAAAGCAGAGGTTGTTCTAGGCAGGGGGTAATAGTGAAATATTTGTACACTCAGGAGGAGAAAAAAGGCTATAGGGTCTTTTTTTTCCTGTAGATGAAACCCATGCTGGTCTCTCCAAGCTCACATACAGCCTCATTTGGCCACCAGCCCAGCAATTCCCAGAATTGCCCTTGCTAAGAGTGAAACCATGACTCTTGCTGTGTTAGGATGTACTTGAAACAGGATGAGTTGAAGCCCTCTAAGAGCACAGAACAGGCCATACTATAGATAACCCCTATCCGTGCCAAAACTGACCTACAAAGGGGACTACATTGACCCTCAAATATGTGGTATGGACAGCCAGGGGCCTGGCAGAAAGCAGGGCTAGCTGCAATGACATGTCACTGGAGGAACTCAAGAGACCCAGACTGGCTCTTTCCTCATTTTCTACTACTGCTGGCATGAAATGTCATACTAAGAGAATTCTTTCAGCAGGAGCTATCCAACACAGCTGAACATATTGGGAAACACAGAAAACCTGAAAAGATTTTGGAAAAACAGAACTCAAGTTCTTTCAGGTAATATGGCTAAACGATCCCTGTGATCTCTCTTTAGGTCATCTTTAATGTCAATGTCTTCTTTTCCTGAGCACCTATTTTTATAAAACTTCTTCCAGTTCATTTAAATCATTTAGACTTTTGACCTAGTGAGATTGTCTGAAGATGGATGATAAGTTCAGGAATGATTGGAGGAAAGAAAGAAGGAGTGGAGAAAGACACACTGACACTACCATCACACAGGCTTTTCATTCTTAAACCTAAGTTAACCATTCTTCCTCAGAAAGAAGGTAAGTAAGCAACATGAATTGGCAGGCAGGTTGTCCTATTCAAGCTGTCTTGAACCCTTTCCAAAGAATAACAGTTTCTGGTAGTCTGAAAAGATGTGGAGTACCCTGAATTTCCTGTGAGGATCCAGTAATCTTTTTTACTATTGCACTAGCATGGAGTTAATCTAGTCTTTGGACTTAAGATATGATTAGCTGGGTCTGGGTCCCTCTGTCTGCAGTTACAGGAAATGTTGAGAAGCAGCAGGGAAGCAGGACTTTTGATCTTTCTGGCCTAACACAAGATAGGAAACATTATGTGACTTCCTGTCAAAGGATTCAGAACCAAAAGTCATTGAACTAAGACACTGCAAACAGACAATGCTCCACTGAAAGCAGTTAGTATAACTCCTCACACCAAATCTGATTATAACTCCAAATTCCAGATATGAGGAGACATCATCAACACAAAACCCATCTTAAAAATAAGTGAAGAGCATATAGGAGATAAAAAACTTGAACTTCCCTGTGAAGAGCAATCCACACCCACACACTCTTTAAGCTTTCTACAACAGACTCAAATTAAGTACCTATATAAATCCAAATAGAGAGGAATTAATTTCACCCACAAAAAGCATGAAGAAAAATTCTACTTGCCAGTCAGTGACAATTCATGCATTTTCAAATTCACGGGAAGTTTAAAGCTCCCTAGTTCTGTCACCAGTTTTGCACAGCTGGGAGAAACTCCATTTCCTTGCAATAGTAATGACATTCTACTACAAGACTAAGAATAAATTTGTTTTCAATCAGACAACAAATAGAAATAATTCATAAGTTTGCCTTATGCGATATGGTTGTGTTTAGAAAGCTCAGCTGCAATCAGTGTCCCACCGTGCAAGGTGCTGTTCATGCTCCAACAAAAATGCAAGCAGAAAGAAACAGGAGAGAGGAAGTCATACATTCAAGGCCATACAGCAACTCAGAAGCCAAAGGAAAAATGAACGTAAGTTTTTTGACCACCAGCCCAGTGTTGCTTCTGCTGCACCATGCACTGTGCCATCAGCAAGGTCAGTAAGAATATTATATACTTGCCATCAACATCATGCAAGAGAACCTCATAACCTATATTATTATCTTTCCCCAACAAATTAAATAGTGCTGCTGTTCCCAAATGCATGAGGTACAGGGAAAAAAAAATGGAACCAGAGCCGTTAAATAAATAAATAAATAGATGGATAAAAATGTCTAGACCATAATTTGTGGTGCTTATGTCCCAACTTCAAATGTTCTGCTCAGTTTCTACTCAATCCCAAAAGCACCTATTCCATCAGCAGAAATGCGCCTTTTCTATCAAATCTATACTTTGGAGCAGGGCCCAGATCTGAGGTCTCCTCTGAGTAGTATAAATGCTCTTACCAGAGCATCATTCCTTCAAACTCTGGCCCAGAATTAAGACAGAATTAGCAGCAAAATATCTTTATCCCCTGCTAATGCAGCATCCAGAGTACTACTTTGATTCTTTCTGGTACACGTCATTATTTTGGGGAACAGTAGTAGCTATCATATCAAATCACTGTCATGTACTTGGTGGGGTATTCATTCACCTCTAGTGATGCAGACAGCCACCTCCAGCACCAGCATCTGCTAGCTATGCTCAGCATGCCCTGGTCAGCTTCCCTCCCTCCATGACATGTGGGATCTTCAAACAGACACATACAAGAAACAAACCTTCACCTGAAATACTTATGGCATTGGGTTTTTTGAGGATTTTCTGTTAAGATATCCTTGGTACTAAAAAAAGAAGCTAGGACATGGATTGTAGTTTCTCTAACAGTTCAGAGAAAACATTATCATGGAATCATAGAATATCCCCAGCTGGAAGTGACCCATAAGGATCATCAAGTCCAACTCCCGGCTCCACACAGGACTACCCAAAAATCAGACCATATGATTAAGTGTTTATAGAATTTATTCCCCTCCTGCAAACATCTATGAAAAACGTCACATCTGGAAGGTTGACTTAGATTTGAGACAGACAAATGCACTGAAGTGCTCACACAAGGGAGCCTACACAGTTACAGTGGCATGTCACACCTGTTCCAGCTTTGGACATGCCAGTCCCTGGCTACATGTGAACGATGTGGAGTCACTTCCATGTTCTGTTCCCCTGTTTATCTGCATAGGTACAGTCACATGCCCCCAGCCATGAGGCAGGGCAGAACAGCACACATACTGCTTTGTAAACAAAACAAAGAGACAGTGTCATCAGTGAAAAAGCAGGAGATTATTTGAAACAAGTGACAAGGGAGCCTTCTTCCTTCCCTCCATGCTAAAAAGTGATGTCCTCCACTACTGCCACAAAAACTTAAATAAAAGGAAATATTAATTTTATGCAGTCACAAAATAGACACAGGCCTGAAAGACATTGTCTATACGCCGTTAACAGGTTTTTCATGTCCAGTTTCCTTAACACTAAACACCTACATAGGCCTTTCCCATCAAATGTCTCTTCTAAATCAAGTGTATGCAGAATTTAGAGTCAGCTCCATACTTTTTATTTTTAATCTCCTAATAACCTCTTCACACTCGGGGATGTTTTCAGCCAGTCTTTGCTACTCAGTGGCTTTCTATTGTTATATTTGAGAAACAGAAAATTATCTCTTGAAAATTCCTCTTCTCCCTTATAGGATTACCTAAAGAAAGACAGCAGCACAGGATGAGAAAAAAAGAAGTTTCTTGCACATAGCTAGGAGAGTTGTTACATCTGTTTTGCACAGAAAATGAAGGCTGACCTTGCCAGGTTCCTTTGCAAAGCTCTGCTCCTTTCCCTGATGGCTCTTCAGACTGAAGTGGTTCCACCTGGGGCGGGAGCTCTTTGGGAGCTCAGGCTTGGTGTAAATCGGCATTGCTTTACCAAAGTCAGTAAAGTTGTACAGGTCCCTTACAGCTGAGGATTTGTTGTGCAAGACTTTTTCTTTTCTTTTTTTTTTGTTTTTTTAATTTATCTGAGCTTTCTCCTAGCAGAGCTTCTATGCAGAATGTGCTTTGCAGATCTGTGCTTTGTGATGGATGATTTAAAATTACGTCCACAAAGTTTTAAGGTGTTAAACCTGTTATTGAAATTTCTATGGAGATAAATACCTGACTGATTACTGGATTTGGCTCACTAGCCAAGAAGTGAGTACTTTCTTCATTTATGAATTTAAGTTTGTATTGTAAGTATACCTGCAGTTTTAGTATCCTAACCTCATACTTTAGGAAGAATAGGAGCATCTCTTTGAAAGTTAGAGGGTAGTAATTCTTTTAATTGTTAAATATGTATAAACTTTGAAAATCAGTATAAGCAGAAGTATAAAGAACATCAAAGAAGTTTACGAGTGGAAAAGCCACTCCTACTTTATTAGTATTGGTGTTTAAAAAGCCTGACTCCTAGAGTAGACCCTACCTGCCTCCTATTCTTTAATTCTCTGAATTACAAGTTAGCAGAATTTTATAAAACCATATCAAACAAACAATTGAAATAAGCCCTACGTATAAGCTTGATAGACTTACTTCTTTTCAAGTCTTTCAACTGATGTTATTACTTGGATTTCATTGAGGTAGGGAAAAAAGTAGTGAGCTTTTTTTACTTTATCTTTTTCTTAACAGAAAGACTAAATAGGAAAAAGAAAATCTCACCTCCACCCTTTGTTTTATTAGAAATTATAGAAATCATAGCAATTCTCTCCTGAGAACACTTAAAAATAATCTTCCCAATGCTTATTAATTGTTCATATTTAATTTCCCCTAAAGACACTTGGAAAAGCAATTTACTCCAAAAACCAGAAGCACACAAGTTCAGGACAAGCCTACAAACATCTCATAATAGCATCTAAACAAGCCTCCAATGCCCTCTGATTTTATCATTTCTTTCCCCCAAGCTGAATCTTGTTAGTCTCTCCCTTCAGTGAGAGCATTTTTCTAGCATGCCTTTTGCAGGGGTCATCCTTTAAAGGGTCATCCTTTAAAATGAGGGGCAGAAGCTTTGTGAAGGCCCTAAAGGGTCTATTTTGCAGTAGGAAGTAGACTGCTAAATCTCCTCATTCCAGACGGTGAGTATCCTTAATTTTTGTTTGTGAGCTTTGAGTTGGATTGTGTGTTCTCAAACAAAGTTAGTTATTTCTTTTTTTTCTTCTAAAGAAAAGCTTAGAAATTCTGTTTTCCTTTCCTAGCTGATTTTTTTTTCTTGAAAATGGTTCAAACCTACCTCCTTAACAAATAATCTCTGAGCAAACTTCAAACATGGAGGCTTTTTGTTTTCTGAAAGCCACAGATAGACCTGTTCTTGCACAACATATTGAAAGTAATTCTCATTAATACAATGTGTTAAATCCCGATCTTGAGAAGAGTTTGATGTGTGGGCTTAGGAGTTCTTCTGGATGGGATCTATCCATGAAGAAGTGCTTGTTTGGGACAATGAGGTTTGTGTATTAGAACCTAGAGCTGTTACTTTAAACACAGATAATAAGACGAGGTTATTCCCATATGTAAACCTACATACAGGACTAAATTTCCAGGCTTATGCTCTTACCAATGCAACTGTTTTACTCCTAAATATCTATACCCATTCCTGCACAGTTCTGGGGCACTGTTTTCTCCCTCTAGGATGTTAATAAGCCTCACTGGCAAGGAACAGAGCATTAGTCTTTGATGGGTAGGTAGATTAAATATGCACACATAATAGTAAATATTTATTTAGGTACCTGAGCTATTCTGATTAATGGCTGCATTTTTCTTTTAAACGATTTGAGTACTTTTTAATGGCAATTAATTAGTATTTATGGCATGATTATTTAATTTATTTTGCTCTTCTGCTGTTAGTACTGTCAGAGAAGCTGGAAACTCCAGGTTTTTGCAGTTTTTTCAGGTTGGTAAATATTATTTTGCTACTGTCTTCTGTGTGCCTGGGGATGCACAAACCAGCATGTCTCTGCTCTATTTCCTGGCACTTATTTACCAGCAGCAGAACTACCATCCAGGGAAATAGGACTCTGATCCTGCAAGCACTTCATGAAGTTTTTTAACTTTAAGTACACAAATAAACTTGTTGTGGTCAGCAGTGGCACAAGGATTACATGCATAAGTTTCCAGAATTGGGACCTCTAGGTCTCTCTAGCGACCTGCTTAGCTTGCAGTAATAACAGGGCAGCTCTCAGTGGACTATGCAGAGAAATACTTAATGCCATAGTTTGGCTTTGTAGACCCTACGTAAACAGTGGTAATATGATTTATTTTTGCTCCCAATTGTTGAAGTGCACTATTTTGTGAAAAAGGAGACAACATCCCTCAGGATTATCTGTGTTAGGTGTGTCCACTGCAGGAAATATGCGCATCTACAGAGATGCGCATCTCCTTTGCATGAAAGATCAGCTGTGATAGCTGTAGGCATCTGTCTCTTGGAATGTCTGTAAAGGAACCACTGGAGACTGTCATCTCCAGTACTGTTACCCTTGAAAAACCTAGAGAGGTTAAAAACCATTATTGTTCCTGCATTGTGTGGAGATCCAGAAGCCAAATAGGATTGGTCACATAAGCAGTTTGACTTTTCTCTCGGCTTGAGGCATGCTCTGACAGTTTGTATCATTTCTGAAGGCTCATGTGTTTGTAAGTGAGAAATGGTAAGAAATCCAAGTGCTGGAGAGACCATTCCTTATCCATATTTGGCTGAGATGACTTTAGAGAAACAGGGCTTCTCAACTGGTCTGATTACAGAAGCTGCTAGCAGCCATGGGAAAGTTTTTGTCTCCTTGTGAAGACAATAGAAAGTAAGGAAGGGCTCAGCACTTTGACTGGATCAGGCCAAGTTAGAGACTATCAATCAGCTCGGAATGAGCTGATGGGAGAGGTCCTAATGAAGGAGTGAGTGAGACAATTAGTCCCAAGGAATAAATCTTGCACAGACAGATCCCTTATTCTCTCATCCCCTGCACTCCCCTCCCTCAACAGCCCTGAGTCAAAACAAAGCAAACAGATGGGAAAAATACGATTAGCTGCAGAGGCACCAGAAATCCAAACAATATTCCATCATGGGTTCTAGGCCAGCACACTAATTTATCGAGTGTGCAGTGCTGTTGGAAGTGGCCTGGTGTGCTAACTCGGCAATAGATCATGATAAAAAATGTAAGTGATCTGTTATCACCAGGTTAATGCGCTTTACTATGCAACTCTGCCAGCTCAACAGAAACATCATTACATAATGATAATGATGCTCCACAAACAGAAACTGGAGGAGGGGGAGAGAAAATGAGACCTCAGGTTCTGGGATACTATAGAAATTCCTGGGCTAAAAGGGTTGAGATTTCCATTTATTTAAAAATTAAAAAAAAAAAAAAAAAACCCAGAAACTGAAGGAAGTCAAGTCTCAAAAAGCAAAGATGTTAAGGAATCATTAGTTCAAAGTAATGAATGCTTTTTTTTTTTCCAGTTCATCTGACTGATTAGGAGTGTTGATAACCATGAAATTCACCAGATACTTGCTATTGTTTCATTTCTCAAGAGCTGACAGGGCTTTTCAGATCTGGATGCACTTTACTGATAATGTGGATGAATAAAAAACCGTCTTCCTGCCTGGCACATGGGCTCCTGTAAGCTTGGAAGACACTGATATAGACAAGCAGGAGGAAGGGAGAGGAGATGCACGCTGCATGCAGCACCTGGGACACATGCAGAGGGAATGTGGCTGTCAATGTGAGAGGCAGGCAGGGTGGCAGGTGCTGAGACAGTGCAATAAATGAGAGAGAGATAGAAACAAACTTAGGGGATATGTGTGAGCTGAGGGCGAGGGAGTGTGCACAGGCAGTGCCCTGGGTGATTGGAAATGGAGTCCCTGTAAGTTAGGAGGAATATATTTATGATGGTAAGCAAGCAAAACACTAGATCTCAGGAGCTGTGCAGGTGTGGGATGGCAAGTGACATTGGTGATGTTCATGTGAGATGTGGCACAAACACAGTACTGGGAGAAGGGAGTGCAAAAATCTTATTTCAGAAAGTTCTGCCTTTGCCATTCTTTTCCTTTGTCAGTACCTGGGTGCAGAGTTGAGAGCCTAGTCCCTCACAAGCTGCATCGCTTTCCCCATCTTGCTTTGCATCCTCTAGGCATGACATATTTGTCTCTGGTGATGTGGAAAGCTCTTGCACTTGGTATGCTTGCCTGGATATTTTTAACAGGTGCTTTGCATTATAAATCCTTCTGGCTTTAACACTGCTGGGTAGACTTGGTATAATTTACCTTTGGTTTAACAAGAAATAGGAGCTGACTCAGGGATTAAGGTGTGTCAAATCAACACAAATAAAAAATAAAGCGGGGAGGATTAGTCAGAGATGAATGCAACACAAGAGCTGAGTGTTAATTGTAAGAATAGTACAGAAAGAAATGAAACTCATTTATTCTCCTGCCTCTGAAGGCACAACCTGTGTCTTAGGGTCAGCGCTGGCAACACATCCTGCTGGCTTGTGTGTTTGTGTAATTTGCAGAAAGTGCAGCCCTGCCTGTAATCCTAGTTTGCTTATCACTCAGGTTTCTCAGTTGCATCTCTTATCTCACGAAGTTCCCGTTTTGGTTCCTAGATGGCAGACAAGGTGGCAGCCCTCTGCTGCATCTTGTGATGCACAGCTGCTGTGCAGTGGGGACTTAAGCAGATGCTGGCTGTTGACAGGATGCATTGGAAGTCATTTTGTGTGTCATGGGTCTCCTTCTCAAGCAGCAGAATTGCCCTTAGAGGCTCCAACTTAGCCATAGTTATAGTGCTTCAGAATCTCCTCCAGTATTGGGAAGGAGGATACTGTTGAACAAACCTTAATCTTTTTTAAATACAGGCCAGTCCCTGCTTTTTTTTTTTTTTTTTTAAGAAGTAAGAGACACTGAGAGTTTCAACAATGAACAAATGGTAAACATTCTGTTTTCCCTGAGGGTAAAGTTGTTTATTGTATTTTTAAAATGCTTGTGTTCATTCTTTTGCTATATAGTAAGGTTTAGTGCTTTCTTCCTCAATGAGTATAGGGTAAGCTACCTCGTGTTATTTCCTGTTCAGCGTGGAATCTATATATGTATATGGACAGATGTGGGAAAGCCACTATCAGACCCTTTAGGCTTTCCTATTAACCTGCTCATGTCCCATATTTACTGGCCAGTGTCAGGCCTTGAACATAAGACAACATAAGATGGCTCATTGTTCTATCCTTTTCTACTTGTGCCCTGCCCTTGTCAGGAATAAACAGCTGTAACAGACCTTGAAACAATAAATTTCATAGCTTCAGGTTGGTTTCTCATGAATTATTGTTCTAATTGAAAATCTCTTCATAGTTTCTTTCAATTCTTTTTCTACTGTCAAGAAGACACAAGGATTAGTTTAGAAGGAGATAATGAGAGTGGTTGTATGCTCACATGGACATGCACACATTCACTTAAGGTAGTGTAGAAATTGTTATCAGCTGTTTAGATTAGTTATGCTTCAAATTCCTAACCAAAAGTAGATGTTTGCTTTACTAGTCACAGCACTTCTGCATTTCAAAACAAACAAATAAACCAGGCACCACAGGTACCAAAAAAGCCCAAACCACCTACAAACAAACCACTGTTTCTGCCACTGTCAACTGGCAAAAACCTCTGATAAAGAGGGCAGAGGTAGGAAGGGGTTACAGAACAATGAGCTGAGACCTGCAAAATGCATTCAAGTCAGCACAGGGCAATTGGGTTGGATGTCGTATACCTTCATTGTGAATGTTGTGTTGTGGCCTAGGAGCGGCATTGTCTCATGCGACTTCTGTGGAGTCCTAGTGAGCATCAGAGTGGAGGTGAAGTAAGGTCTCGTTGCCAGACTTCTGAGCTGTATTCTGTGAATGCCAAAGCATGAGAGGCTGTGCACCAGGTGTGTGACTACATGGCAGGACCAGCAGGGTGCTGCTCTGAAATGTTCTTTCCACAAGGGCTGTGCTTCTAAATTCTCTACATCACGTACATGAGTGAGGTGGCATTGTGGGGGCCTAAGGTGCCTTCACAGGGTAAAAGACAAGTGACATTCTCTCTGTTAATTTAATTCCTCTCCTGGGTTAAATCCAACACTACTGCTTGGAACTTTTTCCTCTGGTAGTATACATGAGCCTCAGAGAAGGCATTGCTAAGAAGCCTTCAGAGACCATGTTATTTTAAATTCACTTTCTGTAGGAAAAATAAAGAATAAGTAGAATCATTTGAAATCCACCCCCCTCCTCCCCCCGCTACAGAGACAAGAGGAGAGATGATGCTGGTACAAACGGAATGGGAAGCCCCTATTATTGTGGTTGAAGACTAAACCAATGAAATTCTCAGTCATACAAAATGGAACTTTCACTGTAAATGTCATATAAAGAAAGGATCTCTCTGATATTTCAAGGAGCAGCAAAGTCTGTGATGACACCCTGGTATCAAGATTTGCATATTTATTATAGATAAGCTGTCAAAATGTATGTTGTCAATTTCATCTTACACTTGGAATTTAATGATGCACATAAAGGACAGAAAATCTTTAACATTAATATTAATATGATTTTAGATTATAAGACTTCATTGTGGATATCCATCACCTAACCCTTAAGGACATGTCACTCAAGTTGATACAGTTTATAGAAAATTAATGTAATCCTTTCTATATGATCTATTGCAGGATTGGGGGGCTCGGGAGGTGGGATGAGGGTTAGGCAGACTGGCTCTTGTTAGTTTGCCATGCTACCCTAAGTACACTAAGTCACACTTATGTCTGCAGGAAAGCTTCAAAAAAGTTACCAGGTTTGCCTTTTTTCATCTCTTCCTCATTTTGCGAAAAGTCCATTCATTCAGACCGTCACCACATTGACTTTCTGCCCATGAAAAGGAGGAGTAAGAAGTTGCCAGGTGGTATTCAGAAGAAGATCAAGGTTTAGATCTTTTACTGGGATGTGGGGCATTTCTTCATGAAGTCCGTTACTTATTGCAGTTGACACCAGCAGTTCCAATGGATATCACATATAAAAACAAAATGTGGACTAGGCTCACCTGTCAGTTTTCCCTTGAAAACAAGGGAACAAGGCAAGGCTACTGCTAGCTCTCTCTGGTAACTCTCTTGTGACTGAAAGAAGTTACTTGTGGTTAAGCTGACATGAGACCAGTTTCAAGCTCTATTACAGATAGAAGTTAAATACTCTAACAATGCCGCTCCTCCTGATGTTACAGACGATGCTTACCCACTCTTCTCTTGCTTCTCTCCATTTTCATGGCCTGGTGGCCTCTTGCTATTCAGCCTAGCTGAGCACTCAGCCCAATCCTTTCTCACCTGATTGTTTTACTTCACTTTGGAATGATGTTAAGTGTCTGAATCGAGGAATTAAAGCTGGATAATTCTCACCTTCTTACCCTTGTAAGCTGTAAGTTCTCTGAGCAACACTTCCTGAATTTGTGGAGGGGCCTTTAAGCTCTGACACCACAATGGGAGTGGGGAGAAGGAACTGCCAGCTCACACACCAGTATTCCCACCAGCTGAGAAGCATGGTGTGAAAGTTCAAGCATGAAATGAAGATAGCGCGCATCTCTTTCCACTTCATAATATCTGCAGCAGACAGGTAGGGGAGCTCTTATATTTAGCACGTGAAAGTACCAGAAAACCCTGGCTACAAGGACTGGATCAATTTGGTTAGTTATTGCCGGATTTTATATACATTTTACATTTTATACTCCTCTTGTATCTGAAAAAAGGCAGTCTGCATATGTTCAATAAATCAAAATAAAAAAAGGCAAGTAGGAATGAGAATGGGGGTGAGGATGACCTGGAAAAAAATGTAGTAACAGTACTTCAAAAACATCTTCCTTTCATTATGGCTTTTGACAGAGCTGAGTTTCCCCAGATCTCATGTTAGCAGCATGGTTTTTGCCTGTTACTGGTGGAGGGGCTGCATTACATCTTGTATGTGTGAGTTGATAGATGAGCACTCTGAGCGTGTTTTCTTCTCTTAAATGGTACCAAAGCTTTATTAGAACAACCTTCTCTGCACATTGGAAAAAGACTGAACTGGGAGATCTTTCCTAAAATGTTCATGCCTCTGTAGCAACTGTGAAAATAATAAATTCCAAATTGTCTTATTTTGACTGCTGTTTACCTCTTCTTTTTTTCTTTCCTCTCCTTACCTCTTTTCTCCCGATTTAGCTTATTTAGGCCACTTAATCATCTGTGTAGCTCTCACCTGTTCCCTGTAGGCCTCCTGCACAGTATAAGCAGTGAAATAACCTAATCAGCCTAACACATGCTCTTTCTTGCCTTGTGCATTTTCTCCTAGTTGTATCTGTTTATCTCCTTATCTCCAATATCTCCTTTTATCTATTAGTATGTCTTCTTTCCTATGTTTTATCCGTTAATACCTCTTGTTCAGCTGAGGATAAACTCAGTAATAATTGCACTATAAAATGAAGAGTACGCTACATGTCTCTTATTGCTCAGGGGTCTGTTAATTGGAATTTATAAAGTTCAATAAACAGTAATCCAATAAGACCTAAACTCTTATTCATTTATCTTAGAGGTAATATCCAGGCTGCCAGCAGCAAGCTGGAAGTGGCTGAACTACAAACCTTGGTTGCACATGCTGAATGGATTTGTCTTTTTAACTTTCTGTGGTAGATATGTGCAACTTTGTCTTTCAGCAACCATGTCTCCTTGGAGGAGCCTGATGGTGGGAGACGTCTTCCTCTCTGTCTGGGAGGCTTTGAAGAAGTGTAGTAATAAGCAACTAATGCAAAGTAGGAGGTGATGTTTTCCTTTGTGTCTGCACCTGGCTAGAAAATCCATGTGGAGCTACTCAGTCCTGTGACTACAGGCTATTCAAAATGCTTTTTTTTTTTCCCCTTCACCTCTGTATTCTGCTTTTTTAATATTTATCCATCTACTAGTAGTATCTGCTCCCTTCTTCTGACCTAAAGCACGATTTATGAATAATATGGGGCATTACTGGCTGGTTTTCAGGTCAGCATATGTTTTAGTGGAGAGTCAGGACATCAAGCAGCTCTGATATTTTTTCAGTATTGTGCTGTGAGTTCTGTACATATAAATGGTGAGTTCCCTGCAGTCCACTATGTACTTCAGCACTGGCTGAAATGAGAAGTCACTGATAAGTACTGGTCCTAAAGCTGTTGGGGGACACAATGCAGATACAGGGTGAGATAGGATGACATTTCAAGGCCTCTTATTGATTAACATGGGACAGATTGAACAGCTCTGCATTTTCACAGCAAACAATGAAGTGTTATGTAATAAAATCCCTGTGAATGTTGTACCAAATATATCTCAGTGGTAATGCAAGTTAGAAAGCAATGTATTGATTGAATGAGATATACCTTTAACATGATACCTGATTATTGAATCAGTGTATCAATTTGTGAACAAAAAAGGAGTAGGTCTTTGAAAGTGTTTTACAGGGAATGCTGGGAATTGTAGGCAATACAGGGGAGGGATTTGGCTGATTTCCTGCAAGTGTTCTGAAGAGTGGTAAGGCTGTCCTGTCTGCTGCTAGCTGAAAAATAAACAGCAAAAAAATGATTTGCTAAACAACCTTTCCAAAAAGTCTGTTTTTTCCTGTTATAATTTGGCTCTTTCAAACAGGGTGTATAGGCAGGTAAACATGCTGTTCTAGAAAAACACTTTGAAGACAGCATTTCAATATATCAGTGTTTCCCCTGAAGCCCCACAAAAGCCTTTCCAGAATGCAGTTGTGTCTGCTCCTGGAAAATAGTTGCTGTTTGTGTGACAGAGGATTCCTAGACAAAGGATTAAATGACTGTGATGAGGGTAGGGACTCTCACTGTTTCCTAGCTCTTCTGCAACTTCAGGCAAGACGCTAGAAAAATAAGGCTAATGCTGGTGGCTTCCATTATTAGAAGTGCCGCTAGTGCTTCTTCAGTATTGGGTTACTTGGATGCTTAAAAAAGATTGATCTTCGTGCCTGTCATTTCCATCTCTGCTTCCAGATACTGAAGTTCTCTTGGACCTGCCTATTTGTATCTTGCAGAGGGATAATAATAGCGTCTTTCCAAGGTCTTGAAATAACAGTATTATAGTGATGGTTTCTACATCATTATTTATGCACTGGTGAACTCAATATGCTCTTTATTTGCACTTGCTTTGAAATGGGTCTTATTTATTCTTAGCTTTTTTCCCTAACCTAAGTTTATGTCACTCGACGTGTTCACCTGAGTTTGACTTCTAGAATAGTTACTCAAGACACATTGGCTTAAGATGATGAAGATGTTAGGTGGTTCTTGAATCCTGACCTGAAAATGGCTAGGTGAGGTGCTGAGAGAGGAATAGTTTTATCCAACAGTGGAATAGTGGTTTTTATTTTTTATTTTTAATTTTTTTCCTCCTCTCCTTTGTAAGGATTATCTAAAAGTAGGATCTTTTTGTCTGGACACTAGGTGAGTGTTAGAAAACAATGGTTGAGGTCTGTACGATCTGAGATGCTGTGGAGAAGAAGATAAGAAGATCAGGGAACAATCATCTCTGTACCCTCATAAGTTCATTTAATGTCACTTTCTTGTTGGAATGTTAGTTGAATGATGAAAAAGCAACTGTGATCTTTTGCGAGGTCAGTAGCTAAAGCATAGAACTGTACTGCAGCATGATGGTGTTGGCAGAAGTTCTACAGCTCTGAGTGACAGGATGGGAAGTTGGACAACTGCACTCAGGGGTTTTTAGTCTAAGGGATCAGTAAGTCTTTGAGATGCAGGTAGCTAGAGGTTAGCGTACACTAGGGAGACAACATACATATTTGTCCTGTTCTTGTGTTTTTCACTTAATAGCCTTTTACTGACCACTGCTAGAGACAGGATACTGGGATAAATGGACATCGTGTCTGACCCAGCAGGCTGTGGTTATAAAGAACCCTCCTGAGAACCTTCTATATTTACTGGCTGTATGCATAACTTTGGGCCATCATATGCTATTCTTAAATCTCCAACCATGCAGCCGATGTGAGATGAAGCTTTGTCTCTGGATGTATTCTAGGCAAGGAAAAACTGATAGTGTAACTGTTACAGGCAATCCGCGACAAAGGAAGCAAATAGAGTTATAGGTAATCGGTTAAGAATTTTTTATTCCAAATTGAGTAAGATAGCAAGGTTAGCAAAGACAGCGCTGGGCGGCCGGGGAGTCAAGCTCCTCCAACAGCTCGCAAATGTGTTTCTCAAGGCGGGAATTTTTATACAGTCTGAGTTTCCGCATACGTGGCCCTTCTGTTACCATATAAGGGTACTTGTTTGCCTGTCGCTTCTCCTTCTCATCCTCGTGATGTTGGTGGTGTGATGTCGGTTGCGATAGCAGGAGCGGGGGAGCCGGGGGAGCCGACGAGCACCAGTTGCGCCACAACAATAACCGTCTCGATTTGATAAGCAAAGCAGTATCGGTCTAGTATTTGTCCATCACAATAATAGTGAACGGCAAATGCCCTCCCAAACACTGCAGTGATTTTTGGAAAGGCAATATGTTATGTGCTCTTCTTGTTTGTCTGCTCTCATACTGGGAAACTATTTACTGAAGAAAACTGGACTTAACTGAATATATCCTTAGTTTACTGCAGTGTGGCAACTGTAGCAGTATCTTCAATCTTTTCATACTTCAGTGCTGTAGCAGCTTAATATTAGATGTTAGAACAGCATATATGCCTAATCTAAGAGTATTCACTTTTTTACAGTTGTGGAAAAAATGCAGGTTCTGCGGTGAAGAGAGAAAAAAGACCTTAATTTGAGCAACTTTAGTACAGAAATGGACAAAATCCTATCCTTGATTCAAAGCTTCAGAGGAGTAAAGTGAAGGCTTGTTATGACCTGTTCTGTCAAATAAAGCACAGCAGTTGTTCAGAGGTAATATCCCTATATATTATCATACTTAAAATCAGGCAATATCGTAAACTTTTTGAAGCACTTAACACACTATGGGAGATGTGCAGACTAGTGAAGTCACTAGTTAGCAACTCTAAATCACATAGAACTGCCTGTGCTTTGTTCTTTTCTGATGTATTCAAGGTGACCTGCCATTCTTACTAGAAGCTGTATTTTTTCCTTTTT
>WBMW01004561.1:435552-461840 GCA_013396635.1 Penelope pileata | reverse complement strand
TTTTTTTTTTTTTTTTTGGAAGTAGGAAAATGGATCTACTCCAGGATGGTTCATAATGGCTTTTTAACCCTATTGGGGCTCCGCTTCTTAGTCAGTAGTGGCATACAAGCCTGACCAGGAAAAGGGCTGAAGGATGCGTTGTTGACCGTCAACGCAGCATCAATATGTTTTTAGTTTTAGTAATACTAGGGATAGGGAGAGGGCTTTTCTGACTCCCTTAAAACTGTGAAGCATTGATTCAGTCTGAAGGCAGGCGAATCAATGGTACCTTTCCCAGAGAGTCTTTGCAGCAAGACTGAATGCTACTTCTGCACAAAGGATTTGAAATGCCAGGAGTAATGCTAGCTCCTGTGTGGGCTTCATTTTTTTTCTCAAAGATGGTACTTACTTCCAGGAATAGTGATTGAGATTTCCCTATCATACTTTTAAATAGGTGCTTGAAGTTAGGCTTTCAAGGCTATATATAGGCACCTAAATGTGTAGCCTAGCTTTCAGAGATGGCAAATACACAGCAGATTCCAATGAAATCAATGGGGGCATCTCTGTGCTCAGCAGTTCTGAAAAATCATGCCACTCTTCTAGTGGGAGCATTGATTTCTAGTTCCCATAGTGTATCATGATAAGATATGCCCAGGCCAGGATTGTATGGAGCTCAGTGTTTCGAACAGGAGTTCCTCTCCTGCTCATTCTGCTCTTAGCACACTGGTTTGCACCAATCCATCCCCAAAGCTCCCCTCCCTCTCTGAATTACAGTACTGCTTCACTGGCCATGTCAAAGGTTTGCTTTGTTCCTTCTGAAGTCTCTTGCAGCCTGGTTAATGTCACTCAGTGTTTGGCCACCGTATTTGTTTTGCATCAGATTAATTGGGTTTTCCATGACTGGTGTTTATAAGAGCTTCATGATACAAGAGTTCTGAATATTGTGTCTAGATGTGTTTCTTGGACAATCTTTAGACATTCTTGTGGTGTGGTGTTTTTTCTACTAATTGCTGATTTGTTGAGGCGTAGGACAGCTGACTGATTTTGCTGCAGCTTAGAGCAGGAACGAAAATGGTAAATTTTGTTTTGAGTGGGGGAAAATGTAGGAAACAGTTGTTGAAAGCTCTAATGAGATTTTCTTTTACATAACAGTTATCTTAAAAGACAGCTAAACCAAGAGATGTCCTTGAAAACCAAGCAAATATGTTGTGGAGGTTTAGAAATGATGAAACACCTCTGGAAAGAAACGCAGCTGAGTAAAGGCTGTCTTTACAGGGAATGCAGTACACTTAAGAATGAGGTATCCAGTACTTCATATTGCAGTTGTCTTCCAAATGGTCTGTTAATGAAAAAAGCTCTTGCTGAAAATTTGTCTTACTGTGAACATTTTTAAAACACCAATGAATTCTTAAATGGTAGCTGAAGATTTAGATGAGGGTAGCACTGTTGTCCTCGAAGTTTAAATGAATCTGTGGAGTCTCCTATTCCTATTGAAAATCCCTTCTCTTATAGATCCTGTGTGCACATAGTGACTTCTCTTCCTTGCTATGATCAGACTATCAAAACTGAGTCTGAGGTTCATATCCAAAAAGTGTTCATTTCTGTGAATGAGCAGGGATCTGATTCCCTGACACATTTTCTCTCTGTAGATCAATACTCTCCTTAATATCTGAAAGCTGATGGCATCTGACTGGAGGTTTGGGATATAATCTGGATTATAGTACAGAGAAATTGGCGGGAAAAGTGCTATTTATGGAGCTCTGGGATACACAGTAAGGCTTTCTTCCAAATACTGAGGAAAGCAAACCTCGTATGTTCCAGCTGCTGATAGTCATAGAAATGACGTTCATAGTATAATAGATACAGACATGGAGCTGGATATCCAAAGTGTCCAGAATTTCAATTTGGCAGATTGCTATGTACTAGTAGCTTTTTAATTTTGATCATATTGTTGTCTGCTTGATGTATGTAAATTTGGTAGCGTGTATCCTTCTCACTCTGTTAGCTCAAGGCTGCTGCCAGTGTGGTCAAGCTGATATATTGCGACAATGTTCTGGGATGGATGCAGTTGTGGAGTTGGTGCTTTTTTAGCCTGTCAGCAATTCTTGGGGTTCTTAGTGTTGGCTTCTTGCTTCATTTCCATCTTTTTGACTGCTGAAATCCCAGCTTCATTCAGACATGGTCATTCAGCAGCTCTTTTGTGGGGAACTGTTTTGTTGAATCACATTACATGAGCACTGCTCAATTTGGAGCAAGCCTAAGCTATTTTGTGGGTTTCTTTGACAATGCAAAAGACTTTTGTTTAGTAGGAAGAACAAAGAAATGTTTAATGATTACGGACTTTGACACGAGCCGGTACACATCAAGAGAACAAATGGAGAACAGCAATCTTGTCCCTTAGGTGAATGCTTTTTGTCATGGTGTAAACAAAGTTATACTGGCTTGCAAATTTACTTTCAGCAAAAATTTAACAGCACTTCCTCCTCCTCCTCTTCTGCAAGCTCCCTCTAGTGTTATCAGGTACGTATCGCATACGTTGTCCACTGCTCAGGTAAGGTTGTTACACTGGAAAAAACCAGTATATGTCGCAAGAGTTTTGCGGGGTTCTGTTCCTGGAAGAAATTCCAGTGGTACGATTTGTAAGTGTGCTTTGAATACAGTTCCATCCTCTTCCCTTGCCTTTTCTGCACACCTGCATGAAACTCACCCTACCCATACCCAGATAATCTGCAACTCAAATCTCTTTTGTGTATCTGGAACAAATTGTGCTGGCCGTTTGCCATGCAATGAAATCACACAGTTTTTCATTACACTCTCAGAAGCCTTAATTAGTGAATAAGGCAGCTGTATGCTCTCAAAAATACATCTATCAGTACAAACTGCTGCCTGATGGTCCAAAATAAAACATGCCAAAATTTCTCTTGTGCTTTCAGCTCTCTTAGAGCTCATGGGCAGGTAACTGGGGGAGCACACGGGATTTTGTTAGCTTAATGATGTATATTCATTACCAATGGTGAAAAAAAAGACAAAATGAGTCTTTACATTGTCTGATTAGAATGATGTGTCTTCTCTATATGAAATTACACATTTCTGTCTCTAGTTATCATTCCACTACTTGTAATTCCTGGCTTCATGGATCGTACCTATTTAGATAAAAAGTTTCCTGATCTTCATCCGTTAGTTCCACTGTATTGTTTGTCAGCAGACTGAAAAAAATAATAGTTGGCTTGATCTCTAAAGATAGTGAGGCTCTGGAGTGGCTTTTAACCTGTCTTTGGGAATTTCACAAAATGTATTATTTTTAAAAGGAACAGCAATTTAAAAGAAAAAAGAGCTGCTATGCGGCTTTAAGTGGTTCTTGAGGGTTTTTTTAAAGTGTGTGCCCCCTCTACCACCGCAAGTTACTGCTTATTTTTCTTGGAGTTTTTATGAAATATTTCCTTTTCTTAAAGCAACTTTAGAAATGATCATGTAGGTATTTTTAATATTTTGGGGGGAAAATAGTTGTCATTGTGTCCTTGTCCTTCTCCCCTACTTTCCTCCCCTTTCAAAATATTTCTAGTAGAAAATTCTCACCATATTTAAAACTGTGCTTCTCAAATATTGGTAGGTTTTTTTATCCTTTCAAATTCTCTATGAGGTAATGAAATGCAATACTTGTTTTACAGAGGGGCAGATAAGAAGTGCCTGTCACCTAGGAGCTTGTGGTGAAGCTGGGAGTTGAAGCTACATCTTCCACATCAGCAGGCAGCATAGCATTTATCTTTTGTAGTGTTTGACTGGCACGGCTTCAAGGAGGGAGAGGGTGAGTTTAAGATGATGGCATCAAGGGGATGCAAATTT
Organism: Penelope pileata; assembly: GCA_013396635.1. Taxonomy (NCBI): domain Eukaryota; kingdom Metazoa; phylum Chordata; class Aves; order Galliformes; family Cracidae; genus Penelope; species Penelope pileata. The sequence goes on along the minus strand of WBMW01004561.1, from coordinate 458,018 downwards.
ACATTGATTCCTCTCATCTCCCTTTGCTGGGAAACTACCTAATGATGCAAACTTGCAGAAAGTGACAGAAAACCCAAAGGAGAGGTCTGGAACTGGTAGAAATATTTCAAAGGTTTATATAAAGAACTGGAAGGGTGAGTCGCCACCAGTGTTACTATGGGCATTTTGTTTTGCTCTATTTAGTACAGTGGAGACTGAAACATTGTGTTTGAGAGGCAGAGGGGAGAAAACTGAGTTTTTGGGAGGCAAGGGCTGGTATGTGATGGAATGTTGCCTGCTTACACCAAAAAACATACCTGTATGCTATTTTTCCACTCTATACTCTCAGAGAAAGTTCATAGTTACTTGCATCTTCACTTGTCCAGATCACTTTTCATCTGTCTTCAACAAAGTTCTAGTACAAATCTTAGCTTCCTGTGGCAGTCTCACTACAAGATTAAAGAGTGAGACAGAGATCTATCTGGACCCTATCAGGGTCATCTGCAGAAGGCTCAAAGTTTAGCTTATGAGTCTCACTAGCTTAGGCTGGTAATATTTCTTAGTCAGCAGGCTGGCTAACTCAATGAGTTGGGCTTTAAACTGAAGGACTTTGGGAGACAGGGTCTAAATTGTCAGTGCCCACACCTTTGCAAATGACTGGAGAATAAGCCAGGCCAGCTAGAAAAGTGACAGATGTTCCTTAGCTTTCTTCCTATGCCATGAGCCAGAAAGCCAGCCACTGTGAGAGTATGTATAATTATGGAGTATTCTCTTGCATCCCCCTAGGGATACCTGCATCCTCTGTTTCCTTTTCTTCTCTGAAGCCTGTATACTAATGCACACAGAATGGGAAATAAACAGGGCACAAAACAGATCATACGAAGTTCCATACAAGCATGAGGAAAAACTTCTTTACTTTGAAGGACAACTGAGCGCTGGAACAAACTGTCCAAAAATGTTGTGTTGTCTCCTTCTCTGGAGATATACAAAACCTGCCTGGATGCTTTCCTGTGCAATCTACTCTTGGAAATGTGTTTAGCAAGGCAGTTGGACTAGATGGTCTCCAGAGGTTCCTTCCAACCCCTATGATTCTGTGGTTCTGTGATGTTCCCTGCAACTTCTAACTCAGATAGGTGTGAAGCCTGGGAAACCTGATGTTCTGTTGTAATATAGTGCCAGTAGAAGCATTACGCTGGTAGAAACATTATATTACAAAAAGCTGTGTCAGCCAACATATATGGTAAATGGAGGACATTGTTAATTATTGTGTTCTTACCATTGAACTAAATGGTAAGCTAAATTCAGCTCACTTGAACGTCTCGTTGTGGAAAACATACAGCCTTCTGCTCTGTTTTTGTGGTAGACTAGTAGCATCTCTCAGGTGTAATGTTCCTGCTTGGAGGTTTTCAGTGGTGCTGGGAGGAGATCTGCAAGTAGACTGCACAGACTTTAGTGTAGGAATCTGATATTCCTTGTGCCAGAAAAAGAGGCAACACATAAAAACAGGGTTATTCATGATGGTGTTAGTACTATTAATTGCTACCTTAATAGCCTACGGGAAATGAGTAGGAGTACGTACTTACTATTTATGGTGAGCAGAGGGACACCATGAAGAAAACCTTGACAGCTCCAGTGGTTTTTGCAGCTTGATTTGTATGTGGTGTGTTCTTCTGACCTCAGAATGAACTCTGGTTGTGGTAAGAGCTGAAGGAAATACACTACCATCTACTTGCAAGGGGATGGGTGGAAGAGTTGGACAGTAAGATGACCCTGACAGAGGCAGATTTCATTTACAGCTTTGCTACTCTTGGTTTACCTTGGGCAAGTTACTTTTCATTCCTCCAAGCTTCTATTGGCAAATGAACCTAACTTCCTTAAGTGTTTTGGGATTTACTGATTTAAAAAAATGTTGTCTGTGAGATAGGATTAACATGATGGACCTATGGCTGCCTGTACCTCTTTTCTGGATAAGTAGGATGTCATTCTCTCGGGTTGTCAATCCAGTAGCTGTCAGTTGTCAGGAGCACTAAATTCAGATGCAAAAAGGACTGAAAACGGTAGAAAACGCAAATGTACCAGGGTCAAAAGAAGGGGGTGGTGGGAAAGTGAGAGAAATTGTTTTGCTTAAAGAGAGAAAATGTGGCAGGGAAAGGGGGCAAGTGTTTGGTGAACTTTGTATACCGCTTCTTCCCCATTTCTGAAGGTTGGAATTGTTTTGCATGTAGATTTTAACTGCTAGCTCCCAGCAAAATGCATTAGCTGCAAGTGAAGCAAGAACATATATGATGGAGCAGCACATTCTATTTTTATGAAGTAAACATTTGTAAACAAACTCTAAAATTAGAGTTCAGAATCAGAACAATGAATACTAGCTCTTCATATTATCTATTCTTAGATTTTGATGTTTTTCTCCCCCTCTGGATGATAACAAAAGTGTATGCATGTATATAATTTACGTTTTTAAAAGAAACTTTCTATATTTCCATCTGTTCCAATTAAACTGAATAGAACAGCTTTAGTAAGTGATGGAGGAAGAAAAGGGAGTACAGGAGAAGAAAATGGCCTAAAACACAAATCTTGAATGGAAGAGGAGGAAACATTTGTTGCTTAGCACCGAGATGGAAAATACAATCTTCTCTGCGCTAAAATTAGAAGCAAAATTTTTGTTCCTCTTCCTTTCTTTCTTCCTAAAAGCAACTCCAGCCATTAGTAAGGAATTTGAGTTAAGAGACTTGAGTACAGTGTCATGTAAGACCATAACACATCTTTGTTTCTCTGATATTTGGCTCTTTCTGAGGTGAAGAACGTGTTTGGAGTATGAGCAGAGCCTCTACCACTTCTTGCTGCTTTGTGTGAACTGATAGAAACTAAAGAGAGAGAAGGTTCTTGTCATTTACAAGATGTCCTCCAAAAGTCCTTTCCAACCACAACCAGTCTGATTCTCTGAGGATGTACTCAGTCAGATCAGTGTGCTCATCTTGTTGGTTTTGAGGGGTTTTAGTTTTGCTCCTTGGCTTGGTTACTTGCTGAACCACCTTTGCACAGGGGATATTCCTGGCCAGAAACTTCTATTTTATGGTGCAGCTTCTAAAAACTACTCAGTCTACTTGGCTTTTTAAGTGACAATGAGGACAGATCAACGGTACTCTGGAAGGAAGCCTTTGTTTTTTTTCCTAGGCTTTGTTTCTGTTTTGTTTGTTTGTTTGTTTGTTCGTTTGTTTGTTTTGTTTTCCTACATTGAACAGTTAAGTAGTTGTGAAAAATAAGTTCTTTGTTGTTAAGTTTTATAGTTGCTGTCCACTGACAGGTGAACTGAGGTTTCCAGAGCTGATAGCAGCTCCTCTGCTTTTCTCCCTCTTTGTCCTCTGTCTTAGTAGTCTGAGCAGAAATCTTAGCAATGAGCAGTGGTGGAGATGGCTGTCATCTTGATCTCCATCCTGGGGATTCTCCTTTGCAGTGTGATACCCCGAAGGTGCTGCTGTGCTAGATCCACTGTTCAGCTAAGGAAGAAGCCTATCTAGATTGTCCATCAGTCCTAGTCACTCCAGGAGAGACATTAAAGATGTCTGGGAGAAGCACGTTAGTGGGAGCCAATGTGCTTTGTATGGCTGTAACCCCCTCCTTCCTTTTCACGCTTATGCCCCCCCAATTCCTCGTCGGTGTTTTGTTGCCATAGAGACAGTAATTACTCCAGGAGGCTTCTAGACTCTGCTGAAGCTCCCATCAGTCTCACCTCCCACCTGGGGAGCTTCTGACATTGAGTTAAAGGTCAAGTCCTCATGTAAATGTTTTTATTTCCAAAATGAAATATTTTACCTATTTTGGATGACTGTGGCGGCAGCACAGAAAACAATTTGTCAAATCACTTACAAAGCCACAGCTGAGACACTTAAATTCTATTCCCTTCAGGTACATGGGAGTAGGGGTGGAAATGAACAACCCCATAAGTCATATTTTAGTCCAAGTCAAACGCTTGCTTTCCTTACGTTGAACATTGAGTGTGTGTTTTGTTATACTCTTTCCATCCCCCTCCCTCCAGCTTTTCAAAGCTTCTTGTTCTCATTAATTTGTTGTTTGCTCTCCTGCCTACGTGAAAAAGCTAGGATGAAATCATTTTCATTGATGTTAGTCATAGACTGACATACCCTGAAAAGGACCCACTGAGTCAATGAGTTTGGCTCCTCCCACATCCCATTACAGGCCACTGTGTCATTGGATTCCTTTCATAAGCTACCTGTTAAGAGCTAGAACAATATCTTTTTTAAATGACTGTGAGAAAGGAAGGGGGAGGAGAAAACCCTCAACCCCTGATGTTTCTAATAGCAGGGTGCAAAGACACTGAGATTTATTGTTAGCACACTAAAGTAAGAAGGTGAAAGATGTAGCTCTCTTGGTGTCCTTTCCTCAATTACCTCACACTGTCTTCTGCTCTCAGACTTTATTTAGAGGTGCTATCCGTGTGTGTCAGACTAGACAGGATCAAGCAAAGAACATCTGGTGCTAAAATACCAGTCCTTTCTCAGAAAAAGGGTTGAGTGTGGTTAAAAATAGTACACTGAGATTCCTCTGGTCAAGTTCTGTTTCTGGATGTATCCTGGGCTCTTTCTAAGTTACCTGTCTTAGTTTCTAACAGAAGTTACTTCTCTCACAGTGTCTGGTATGAAGCTGTGTTTTTGTTCCCAGAAGAGAAACAACTGATAACACCTGGCAGTGTTGAACACAGCCAAGGACACATTTTGTTCCTCAGTGAAGCAGTTAGAAGGCATAAGGAGCTGTGAATTGGGAGGGGACAGGACCAGGGCAGCTAACCCAAACTGACCAAAGAGCTATTCCACACCACATCACATCATGTGATTTTTACGGAAGAGAAATCGCTCTCTTGCTCGGAGGGAGGGGCTGCTGGCCGGTTGGGTATCGGTTGTTGGTCCCTTGCTTTGGGTATTATTTCTTGTTTCTTATATATATATATATGTACTGGTATTTCTTTTATTCTCTCTGCTGTCTTAGTAAATAGCTTTTATCTCAACCCACGAGTTCTACCGTATTTATTCCTTAATTCTCTCCCCCATCCCACTTGGGAGGGGGGAGGGTGAGCGAACAACTGTGGGGGACTTAGCTGTCTGCTGGGTCAAACCAGGACAGTTACCCCAGACAAATAAATTTCATATCATGATAGACACTGCCAGTCCAACTGTGTTGCAGATTGCCTGCAGCTTTTCAGGAAGGGAAAGGCAGGAAGAAGCAAGTTTGTGATGAGTCTGTCTGAAGAAACAGGTCTTCTGAACAGTCTTCTGTCCAAGCTGCTGCTTGTGCTCTGTGCTGCTTACACGAGCAACACTGAGGTTGACTGCACTCTTTCATCAAAAGCAGGCTGGAGAGCAGCAAGTGTAATTTATGAAGGCTTGGCATGCAGTTAAGTGTAAAGTGATGGAAAGTGTGGTGGATCACTGCACTGGTGCACTTGACTTGTGCATCAGGCACAAATCCATGCAAGTTCACGTCCAGTTCAAAGCCAGTTCTGAAAGTATAAAAAATGGCAGCACTCCTGGCTCTGTCAGTCTCAGATGGTGCCATGGGGTTTTGCTCTTGATAGCTTTCAAAGCTTCTCTGCAAAGCTTTAGAGTTACGGATGTGTAATTATTTGACAAGATGGCTGTGAGGAAACTCCAGGCTTTCATGATTTCCTTGTGTTTCACTGGCACCTTTTGATCCTGAAGTGCTTTACAAAAGTTTGTATGCACACAGAGAGAACCTTTAGCCTTGGCACTGACATTCAGCCACTGCTGGGGTGATGCGCAGTAGCTGTTCAAACAAACAGCAGTGTTTGCCCAGCAGCTGCTGGGGACGCTGAAGGAGAAAGCAATGATGCATTGAAGGAGTAGAAGTTTTGAGGTAGGTAACTCAAATGAGTTGAATGCCTTTTCACTCATAGAGGAAAAAAAATACAGAAAGGGTTTTCAGAGTTTTAGTATTTCTAAACCTCTGTTTGAACTAGGAAGCTTAGATCAGGAAAGGTAATTCTGTAGGATCAAGTGTACTTGGCTAGTTTCTTTGAGACAGTGACTCAAAGANTGAGTCTTAGATCTTAATACTATTTCAATGATCTTGAATGTAGTAGGTTTTTTTTTTTTTAAATCAGTTTGAATGTAGGACACAATGTAAGCTCAACCAGTGAGGTTGATCTGCTGGAGGAGATGAGATGCTTTGCAAAACAGATCAAGGCTGATCTGCATAGACAGTTAGCAGCTCTAGCATTGACTGAATTTCATATGCATAGGATCGGTGTTGGGAAAGAAAACCTTAAAAGAACAATTGTTTAAGTTATTTTTTTTGATTAGAACTACTGCCCTATTTACTGTTACTTCTACCTTATGGCTGAAATTTTTGGTTTTTTGTTTTGTTATTTTTACACCTAGAACATTTTATTTGCTGTTCACCTTTCTCAACAAGATTTCTCATGAGAGAGTGCTTTCCCTTGAGCATAGCAGCTTCTAGAAAGGTGGTGACTAACTTAGACCCCCATGATTGTAACTAATTTTGTTCTGGGCACAAGCAAACATGGTACAAAACAATGTCTAATAGCGTGCAAATGTCTGTCTTGAAGTCAGTGTGGACAGGTCTGCAGATGACTCTCTGTCGGAAGAATTTATGTTGCCAGAAGTCAGGGTTTGCTGGTCCAGTCAGGTAGGGTTCACACTTAGTAGTCAGGGACAAACTATCGGACCTCAGGCTACTGACTTCCTGGCCTTTGTAGATCTTTGAGCTGTCAGAGTTAGAATGTGGATGCAGTGCCTATGCATTCACTCCCCCACAACTTCAGCCTTTTGTATGATTTTCAGTGAGTTTTGAAATTAACACCATGCCTTAGTTTTCCCATTTCTCAGTCTAAGACCTTCTTTTATTGCCAGCATGGTCTGAGGAAAGAAAAAGGACTTTAGCTGTGGACGAATGTTTCCATAGACTTGTACTACTCATGGAGAGCATCCTTAGCTGAGATGAGAAAAATCTGGAAGCAGAAGGATGAACATAATCCTTGTCATCAATGCCTGCATGACAGGTAAGATATAGCAGCCTTAGTTAAAGAACTAAACAGAGTTTCAGCAAAATAATGCTACTTATTTCTACAGGGATCTCATACTTTAGGGACGTGTGTGCAGAGATAGCTTGTGACTTTGCCTGGATCTAGAGGATGTAATCAACAGCAGTGCAGGCCTGGAGACTTTTGGTTTCCCAGAGCTGTGCACTGAAACCTTAGTCTCTCCCTAAACACAGTGTAAAGTCATTGGACTGGACACAATATTAAACTCTCCTGCTTCACGAACCACGTTCTTCTCTGTTGTATGGATCCACAGTACACCACAGCAGCAGGCTGCTGTGTAGTAAATTCATTGTGTATTGTGCAAGGGACCATTGGTTAGCTTATTATTAATACATGTGTGGGCTTTAATATACTGGTACTGTATCTGTCAGCATCTCTACCAGGTTTACTTTTGTCCTTTGTGTTTTCCCCAGACAAGCTTATACAATTAGTTTCTTCTTGTTTCCTAAATTATTTTTGCTGGTCCTAATTATTTCACACTCCATATAAAAGAGTTATTGGGGTGGGTAATGGGAGGCAAGGGATCACCTCACCATTGCACTGCAGGCAGTGTGATGTTAAGGCAATTTGAATTTGTTTTTGTACTTATTTATATTTGGTTGGCTGCTTAAGAAATAAGGGAAAATTGGGATTTGCTTTTGGAGGCCACGTTATTGCAATTTTCAGTAAGAACTAGAGCTCAGTTACTCTTTGTGCCCATGGAGGACATCTGTTGATATTGCGTTCAGTGACACTTCAGGCAGATTCATGTTCTTGTCTAAAAATGTGGAGTTATTGGTTATTTTCTTAATTTCTATTCCTGTATAGATCATACTTATCTCTTCCTATCTTCAGATAAGTGTAAATAGCATCTCTGAACATCTATGTCTGTTTTCCTCAGGGGTGGAAGAAGAGGCAATCTTCAGTGAAAGGCAGTTAGTGAAGGAGAAATGTATGAGGAAAGTGTGGGTAAGGAGAAGTTTTCAGCTGGGCATTTGAAACATTTAGATTCTTGGTTGCTCAGAGGACAGTCAACCCCTCAAATATTGTTTGACAGAGTGTACCTGAGCCAAATATTTCTTAATTCTCAGATGCTGACGCAGTCTGTCAACTATTTTTTTTGGAATTTAGTGTGCAGACTGGCGTGGGAGTGTGTGTGAGGATAGCTGTTGAAGTTGCCTTCTTCCCATCCAGGTAGCTTAATACTGCCCCCTGCCAAGCATACCTGTGTTTGAAAATTTCTACCAGAACTAGAGTAGCAGCTGCACTGTCCAAAGCTCTAGGGTAAGCAAGACCTCCAGTGTAGTCACTGCCAAGTCATGCTTGGATTGAGGTGGTTAAATACTCAAACACCATCTGCTTATATATTCTTACTGCCTTCCACAAAGCAGCCCCCTTGCTAATGTTTGCTTTCTGGTTGAGATAAAGCTATGAAGTACATCATGCTTGCCCATTCTTTTCGAGTCAAGCTAGATCGAATGCATAAGTTTCTTTTCCAACATCCATAGGCATCACAAGGATTGCTGCTAGAAATCTGAGGGGCTCTCCTTCCCTCAGTGGACCTTTCCCTTCCAGTGACTGCAACCTGCCTTCTTCATTTCTAACCACATGTGAAGACTTATGAAAAAATCCAATTAGTAGGGCGGAGGGTGGGGGTGATTCTGAATGAGAGTGTTCATTATGTAGAAGTGGGGATGAAAACAAACAGGGAGAAGCCTGAGCATTATAGAAATCAGGGAGAACATGCTGATTAAATCTAATAAACATCTCTTTAAAAGAAAATCATGGTGAGAACTTTTTTATTTTGTGGTGGGTGAAGAGGTCTTGATATGGAGGATGAAGTTTACTTGTTCATTCAAACCACTCTTGAGCGCTGTGGGGGAGAGTTTCCCACTAGCAGGAGGATGGTTTGTGTTGAGTTAAAGGTTCTTCCTCAGTATCCATCAGTAAAATTCACATGTCCCAACTGTGAATATTCCTTTGCTGTGAGTGAAGGGAAAAGCAAAGGGTAAAACAAAGCCAAGAACAGCCAAAATATCTCTAAATAGAATCTTTGTCAGTTTTCCATGAGAGACTGGTGGGGTTTTAAGGTCTTCTCAGCACAGAACAAATTAAGACTGAGCGTGAAGTGTAGATGTGTTTATATTTGTTCCATCTCTTTTGAGTAAGTTGAGAGGCTAGAGGAAGACTCGTCAATTCAATGCATGTTCCATTAGAAATTTCTTGGGATTACATCAGGTTAATGAAAGGAATAAATAGGGCTTTGACATGTTGTTTGGTTTTACAGGACTGTATTGTTTTATGATGTTTTATGAGAATCACTTATAGTACTCTTCAGGCGAGAGATTATTGTATCTTTTATAAAAACTAAAAGAAAACCCACTTCTCTTTCTTTCTGTTGCTAAGTAGATGCTATGTTTGTTTGCAGACATTTCCCAGTAGAAATGCAATGTTCTGGAGTATTGCCTAAAAAGAAATGGCTTCAGAGCATGGATTTTAGAGGCAGAAGTGATAGTAGGGTGAGAGGTTCCCAAATCATGAACACTCAACAAAATCTTCAAGTAAGCAAGTCAACTTGGAGAGATGGTGAATGAGGAGAGTTCACTCAGGGATCACCCTCCCCTATCCCCCAACCTTAGAAATCCCTCTCATGCCTTGTTCTAATGCACTGCTCTGACAATACTTTCTGCTTCCTTTAGCACTCTATTATCTCTAAGAATGGCAAGCATTCTAGCACCAAACCTCTGGCCCTGCAGAGAACATCTGTAGTGATTACTGTTCAATTTGAATAGGTTAAGCTTAAGCACTAAACGTTATACTGCATGCTTCCAAGGCTAGTCCTTTAGCATCCTGTTTAAAGTGGGACGATTGATCTTTAGATTTTCTTTAAGGGGTTAGAAAGTCATCCAAAATCAGCAGCAACTGCTTATTAAGCTGTTTTGCCAACTGGCATTGTACTGTTTTGTTGGAGTTTTAATCTTTTCTGTTAAGATTTTAAATGAAGGCACAGTAAAAATGTAAAACAGCATCTTAAGTTCTCTCTTCTCTGGCTGCTTTGCTGTCCACCTCAGATGTTACATTACGCATCATAGAATCCTTAGAGTTGGAAGGGACCTTTAAAGGTCATCTAGTCCAACTGCCCTACAATGAACAGGGACATCTATAGCTAGATCAGGTTACTCAGAACCTGGTCCAGCCTGTCCTTGAATGTGTCCAGTGAAGAGGCATCCGCCACATCTCTGGGCAACCTGTTCCAGTGCTTCACCACCCTTACTGTAAAAAACTTCTTTCTTGCATGCAGCCTAAATCTCTGCTCTTTTAGTTGGAAACCATTTACCCTTGTCCTGCCACCACAGACCCTGCTGAAGAGTCTGTCTCCTGCTTTCCTGTAGGCACCCTTGAGTTACTTAAAGGCTGCTCTCAGGTCTCCCAGGAACCTTCTTTTCTCCAGGCTGAACAGTCTCAACTCTCTCAGCCTACCGTCATAATGGAGGTGCTCCATCCCATGGCTCATTTTTGTGACCCTCCTCTGGACACGCTCCAACAAGTCCACGTCTCTCTTGTGCTGAGGACTCCATATCTGGACGGAGTACTTCTCACCAGCACAGAATAGAGGGGCAGGATCACCTCCCTCAGCCTGCTGGCCACACTTCTTTTGATGCAGCCCAGGATATGGCTGGCTTTCTGGACTGCAAGGGCACATTGCTGGCTCATGTCCAGCTTGCCATCCACTGGTACCCCCAAGTCCTTTTCGTCACGGCTATGCTCAATCCTTTCATCCCCAACTTGTATTGATAGCGGGAATTGCCATGACCCAGGTGCAAAACCTTGCATGTGAATTTGTTGAACCTCATGAAGTTCTCCTCGGCCCACTGCTTGAGCCTGTCTAGGTCTCTCTGGATGACATCCCATCTGTTAGTTGTGTTGACCGCATCGCACAGCTACGTATCATCTGTAAACTTGCTGAGAGTGCACTCAATCCCACTGTCAATGTCAATAATGAAGATATTGTAGAGCATTAGTCCCAGCATTGACCCTGAAGGATATCATTCATCACTGATCTTCATCCAGACATTATGCCACTGACCACCACTCTCTGGATGCAATCTTGGAGCCAGCTCCTTGTCCATGAAATCATCCACTCATGAAATCCATATCTTTCCAATTTGAAGAGAAGGATATTGTGGGAGACCGTGTCAAAGGCCTTACTGAATTTCAGATGGATGACATCAGTAGCTCCTCCATTGTCCATTGATGCAGTTACATCATCATAGAAGGCCCCTAGATTGGTCAGGCAGGACTTGCCCTTGGTGAAGCCATGCTGGTTGTCTCGTATCACCTCCCTGTCTTCCATCTGCCTTAGCATAGCTTCCATATACAGTGTCATCAGTAGGTTAAATAGTTATTTCCACTGGATCATGTCCCTTCTCTGCCCCTATGACCATACCCAAGCACTGAGTTTAACGTGCTAATCCTTCCAGCACTATGGAGATACACAGGAATTATTCTCCCTTTGCAGATGGAAGGCAAAGCTAAAGAAACAAAGCAGTGCACCTATACCACACACAGCTTGAGGGATGCCTGGAATTGAACGAGGTCCTCCCATAACCTTGTCTTTGTTTGAGGCTCTGGGTTAGTCACAGGCTTTCATTGGTTCTTTGATACAGACAAATGTCTGTTAGGCTGTGTGACCCATATATGCTTGTAACCTAATGAAGCTTTGAGCACAGACCTTCCTTTGGAGGCAGAAGGGCAATGCAGTTGCACATGAAGTCTCATTCTCCTGTTCACCTTTAATATTTTGTTGTTAATGGATCATGCTAAAAAGGATTAGCCATTTCAATTTACATTCTACAGCTTTTTGCATTTAACATTCTCATTCTAAGTGATGAATTATTGACTATTTAAATGTGACTACAAGCAGCCTGGAAGAGAATGTCTGCCTTACCGTTTACAATGATGGACTCATACAGTGTAGGTCAAGGTTTTTCTTTCTCTTTTTTGGTAATCCGTCGATGGACTACCTTCCCAACTTACACCTCCTATCTTAATACTCCAAGCTTGGTGTACAGTCTAGTGTTTAACAGTCCAGGAAGAGGCCCCGGGGTTAAATATTGTTAAGCATGTGAAATTTAACCTATGTTATTGATATTGGGTTCAGACCAAAGTGTCTGCAAAGTGGCTTAAAAGGAAGAGTTCATTATAGAATAAAGCACTTTGGCAGAAGACCAGATCCACATGCCCTTAAACTTGCTCTTGATTCTCTCTTCATGTTTAAATATACGTAACGAGTGAATTTGCCACTTTTCAGAAACTAAGATCTGTCTTTTGAAAATAAGTCAGCAGATGTATAATGGCAAGAAAGAGTACTATTGTTTAGGACTTGACATACTGTCCTCCTGAGTTGTGGTAACAATACAATGGTGCTTAGAGATATCGTTTTCCTTGAAGCTGGAATAGTCTCATTGTGATGTAGAGGGAAAGCATCAAGACCAATAGCAATAGTGAGCTCAGAGACTTCAGGCAGCAGGAGTTTTATAGACTGTAGAGAGGCTCAAGATCTTCCCTGGAGGAAGGAAGGAGTCATCGTTACCTTGTTGTCTGCAAATGGACTGTATGAGACATAGCAAGTAAGCTCAAAGTGGTCTATTCAGAAGGCAGAAGTGAGTTGTGCGACTCAATGGTAGAAACTAGGACACTGGATTGTGTAGGGTTTTTCTGGGGGGGTGAAATCAGAGACTTGGTTTTCATTTTGAAGCTGACAGGTCTGGGGAACAGTAAAACTTCCTGGTAACTGTCCAGTTCTCTTACTTGTGTATGATAACTGGGCAACCTAGTACTGTGGATATGGGAAGTCTTTAATGTTATAACTGGTGATTTTTTAACTTTAATATGGATAAATTCTGTAGTATGTTTCTTTATCTGGAGATAGAGAAGAGGAAAAATCTTTTAAGCAATAAAACTGAGAAAGCACTAAGGTTTCTTTTATCTTACTACTTGAAACAATTTTTCCCTTCCAGAGTTCTTGTCCCACAATTTTCTTCTAAGCTGTACACCATGGGAGACTGCCCATCTCTGGAAGGCAGCCACCAACAAGAGGAAGCCCCAACTCAGGCAGGCATAAAACTGAAACCATTTCATAAAATGAGCTGTAAAAGCCCCAAGATGACAGTTGAGAGGCAGGCATGTGTTGACGGTGTAGGCAGGCTTTAACCCTCAAATGTATTCAGCCATTTAAAAATAAAACAGCTATCCCAGAGCAAATCCCCATGTCGCATTATGGTACTTGTGCATCTGCTGCCTTTGAAAGATCTGTGCAAGGGATAGGGAGGAGGATGGAGAGGTTGTTCACATCATTATGCCAGATCAACTTCTTTCACTTCCTTATGGTGTTGTGAAAGGAGCAGTGCATAAATGCATGTCTAATTTCAGATGGGTTACTGTAAGACCCCTTCTGCGTAGTGTGAATTGGGGAGTTTGGGTATGTGAGGAAAAGGAGTGGAAGGACGGCAAACAATATTTGTGTTAGAAAGTGAGCTGACTAGCTATCTTAATTTCTTTAAGGGCTGGCCCTTCTTTGTTCTGATCCTGACATACGTACTTGAGAAACAAAAGCTCCTAGTTAGAGCAAGAGATGGCTGGTAAACTTCTGTAGACCTGAACACTAATGAGTTATCAGATGATTTAATGTGACCTTGCAGTTTGGCTCCTCTTTCTTCCAGTTATATTCGGTGCTCTGAGACTTCTTTAAATGCTGGAGAAATTTTCAAAATTCTTGTATAAAAGACACTACATAAGTGCTAAGCATTAGTGTTTTCCCATAATGTTGCATATCTGTATTTGTGCACGAATTCATATGCCTGGAGTGTCATGCACATAAATTCACAGGTATACAACATTACACAGTGCTATTAATAATAACTATGCAGATTCGTACAAGGTCTCTTGTCTAAGGATATCAAAACACTTAGCAAGCTTCTCTCACGTACATGGAAATCTGATGTAGGAAGTTGGAGAAGAGTTGGAGGACTTTAAAATAACTAGATTTTAACTCTGGTAAAGTTGCTTTTAAATTAATGTCATCCGCAATACAAGCTAATGTTTCTTAAACTCGAATGCAATCAGGAGTTCTGAATAAAGCAAGATATAGGGCAGGATTTGAGAAAGTGTGCTTCTGTGTTTAGATTTCTTTTCAATGTTTTAACTTATTGCTTGATCTAGTAGTGCACCATCTGAAATCGGTAATCCCATTGTGTTAGCTACTAAAATTCTTTCTAAAATAGTTGTGGTAAAGGAAGGGACAATGAAAAGTCTGGTCAGATGTTGCTCAAAATGTGATGTGATGTGATGCTGCTTATTACAGTATAGAACTGTCAGAAACTTCTTGTTATTATGGATTAAGGTTTAGTTCCAACTATAACAAGCAATAGTTAAAAATGAAGATGAGAACTATCTACATGTATAGACTTTTTTCTGGAATAGGAAGTTGAGATGCTGTTATCTGCTGGAGGAGGGAAATCATTATTTTCAAGAAATATGCTGGCAGAGGTGACTCAGTTCTGCAAATTTTCTTTTATTGCTTGCTTTTGAAGAATCTAAGTTCTTTTGGTAATGGAGAACTTATTTTAAGAATTTTTACAGTTGTGAGAAAAGAAAAATGACAGACCTTCAAATCATTTTGGGCCTTTCAGAATACGAAGCGTGATTCTTAGCATATGGCTACAGGAAGAGGTTCTGGGTGTGCTCTGGAAAATAATTTTCCACAGATGATTGCCAGTTCTGCAAAAGGACTTCCTAAACAGAGACTGAAAAGATTCTTCTCGTTCTGCTCAGTGTTCCCTTTAATGGAAATGTCTAACTTCCTGCAGTAAGCCTTGAAGTCCCCATGAAAAATTCATGGAGAGAAAGCCTGTGGACTTACGTAGTGCTGCAGGAAAAGACTGGCACTGAGGCTAGATGACATAAGTCCTGCGGTTCTGCCAGGTGGTGTCCTGGAAATAGCACAGAGTCCAACTCAGCAGTGCTCAAGAACACTGTCTTGGGAGCAAAGTATTGCAGATGAACCCAGCTACACCTGGCAAATTAACTACCTTGTATGTCTTTCAGCCTTGCTTTGTCTCAGAAGTCCAACAAAGAGAAAAGCTCTGACACTGAATACTTTCCTCTCCTCTTGGAAGGAAGACAATTGCAGCGCTTAATTTCTAACCTCCGGGCAATCCCTGTCCCTTGGAAAGATAGGTGCCTTCCCTCTCTTCTGGACAAAACCTGTTGTGGATGGGCATTCATGTGAAGAATTTACTGATGGTGGAGGTGAATAGGTGAAGGATCTTTCTGCTGGAGAAGACAGGAAGCAGTTGAATTTAGCCAGTGTTTTCCTTATGCAGACTGACTGTATCTTGCTCTTTTTCTTAGAGACAGAGTCTTAAAAGCAAAGTAATGACGCTGCAAGGCACAGTGGGTAATGGCATGCATAAGGTAGTAAGGAAATAAAATTGCTGCAGTAGCAATTTGAGCAGTATGACCCTTACATTAAGGAATTTGCCTTTAAAATTTAACCTAAAGAAAATAAATCTAGTTGATTGACGAGGAGTGGAGTGAAATTTGAAAGTAAGTTTATAGTAAGTAAAATATTTGCCTTCTATCTCCATTTATGGACAGCTGTTGGGGGGCTGAACAGAGCTTGCTCAGCAACAGCACAGTTGGGCTGGGCACAAACCCTGTTCCTTCAGAAGAAGGAGAAGGGTTTCATTTGTGTTTGTCTGGCACATGAGAAGTTAAGAATATCCCTGAGGTCCAGTGATTGACATCATGAAATGCACTTGCTGTTCCTAAGCTCTTGTCTGTTTCAGGCCTGTTTGACAGCAGAGCCAAAGGTCAGAAAGAAATTAATCTGCTGTAAATGAAACTAAATGGATTGCAGGGTGCTGTTTGTGACAAGAGTAAGTGGTGGAAGACTTTAGCATGCAAAGGGCTGCAGTTTAGACCTTGCCAGTGGACTAGGTCATTCGTCTTTCCTATGTAAAATGAAATGAACCTAATCCTTCCAATGAAATAAAAATAACATGCAAGAAGGGTGTTTTTAGCAATTTAACCCTAGGGCAGCTACTATCTAAAAAGCTAACTCTTGATGCAACTCTCTTGCCCACTACTAAGGGGAAGAATAATGCTCATATGAAAAGAAAGTTAGTTGTCACTGCAGATGTGTATTTGAACAGAACCCCTAGAAATCTGTTGTTCTCCAAAGAGATTGATGCTTAAATGGCAATAATAGCTAAGGGGTACAGTGGATCAGTGCTAGATGACATAGAATCAGGATGCTATTCTCTGATGGGTGACTTTGGGTGAGGCACCTTGTTTATTGCAGTGTAACAGAACCTGGCACAGGGATTCCTCAATTCTTTGACCTTGATCTGAGTTGGTGTCGCGCTTGACTCAATCCTACTTGAGCCCCATGTCTTTTATTCACTGTCTCCATCTTCAGTATTTTTTTTAATCCTTTGAAAAATGACACAGATATAGAAAAAGCGTTATGTTCAGGCCGTCTGAATGCGGCCCCAGGTATGCATATGCCTCTTAACTTGAAAGAAGTACCAATTCTGGTTGGGGTTTCTAGGTATTAGAAGGTATAAATAAGCTCCTTTGGCAATGAAGTGAAATAAATGGATGTGCTTGTAGGGAAGCTAGCTTTCTATTGAGAAAGGTATAATGATCCCAGCTTCTGTGCCAGCTGAGCCAAAATGTGTGCACGTATAAACGAATCTGTGTTTCAGTGCTTGGATATTCGAGTGATGGATGCTCCAGGAGAAGGTAAACTAGCCAGAAAGGTAAGAATAAATGTCTTGCTGGTGCCTATCAATAGGCAGTGACTGCTGCTGACATGCAATGTCTCAGTGGGCAAACTGTAAGGTCTTTAAGTAAAAACAATTATTGAATGTATGATGTCCAAGTCTATTAGTTGTATACTATTATTGACTGATGTTAGATTAAAAAGCATGTCCTTATTACTCTCTCCTGTCATTAACTTGCCAGAAAAGGTCAGTCAAGAAGTATATTATTACTAAATTGTAGACCTGCACATTTGTAGCTGCAATAGGAATAAAGCCACAGAGGACCAGAGCCAAGCTTTGGGGCACGCCCAGAACCTAGTTTTGTTCTCGCTCCTCATTTTGTAGCAAGGCCAACTGTTCCTCATCCAGATTCTCTGTTGCTTTTCTATATTCTGTGCTGAAAGCAGGAGGATTTGCTTTACTGTACTTTTTCCTCAAATGCCTCAGGGTACCTCTACATTGTTTAAGGAAGCTGGATCCAAGTCCCAGCCTACTGGCTTTCAATGCAAGGCACGTGCAGTCCATGATGTGAGAAAGGACAGAGGGAAAGGAGAGGGAATAAAGGCTTTGTGCTCAATCTGCATATTTGCCTGCGTTGTTGAGGGATTGGTCTGCTGTTTCTGGCCTATCTGTTTTTTAATGTTACCTGCAGCCACACTGGATGATCAACACCAAACAGTGGAGAAGAAGCTGCCAAATCCTTCCAGCAAGAGCCTGACTGTTGCTGCTGCAGAGCAAATGGGAGCTGTAAGCAATCTGTCCTTAAGCAAATCTGTCTGTGGGCATCCGGAGTCCAGAAAACCTAATTTGGATGCTTAATGCAGTGTACTCATCAACTACTTGTTTCCTGCCTATAGGACAGGTATCTTAGGAGAAGGCTGAGAAAGCCCTGGACTGTGCACAGCTCAGTTTCCTTCTGAAGATAATAGAAATAGGAAGATCAGAAGTGATCTGTCCCTTTGATCTTGGCAACAGTAAATGCAGATGTATTTTAGGAAGCACTTAAATACTGGAGTGGTCAAGCAAGTCCCTTGAGAATTCTTTGGAAAATCTAAGACACCCTCAAGATCTTTTAAGCGGAGTACAGAGGTACTTGCTGTGTATTCTTATAGAAGATACCTTTTCCTGCAGTGTTAGGCTACGTTGCTTATCAAGACTGATCTTCCCTGGGAACTTTATCGTTTATCTTAAGAAAAAATAATGGATAATATCAAAACTGTTGATGTAATTCTGGGACATTTCTAACTATACAAAAGTACAGTATAAGGTTGTTTACTGAAAATGAGGGATGACTCTCTTCTAAATCTCCTTCACTTGTCCGTCTTAATGTTCAGTAGGATTCAGAATGGATCAATTCATATTGCATTGTGATTCTAAAATACAGATTTTTATTTCTGAAGCCTTCTAGGAATGGATGCAACAAAAATGTTAAATGGGTTTACATATGCCGTGCATTTTGGTATCTTGTTGGATAAACTGACCTCCCAAGATCCATTTCATTTTAATTGCAGTGAATTGACTGTTCTGTGATTCCCCTACTACTGCTATGCAGCCAAGAGTGCTGCTTTCAATTTGCAGAGTAGAGAAAAAAATTTGGTTTGCATAACTGATCTGCTTATCCAGATCTGCTGTTTCTCACAAAAGAAAATTTACAAATATATGGACTGATCTTATCAAATATCAAAATGGTTTCCATCCTGTGTGATTATTTCTCCAGATAATGGAGTACTTTGCCCAAGTTTCCAATGGAAATAATCTTATGCTCCTTACTCCACCTTAATTTCAATGAGATTTCATTTTTTCATCCTGTAGTTTTTCTAAAGCCTATCTTAGAGGCTTCCTCCACTATCCACCCAATCTTTTTAATCTTGCATTTCCAGCTGAGTAGGAAATGTCCACTTTTAATGCCAGTTGAACTTCTCGGAAAACAGCAGCTAGCCCTATTTTAGAGTAGAGCGGTCTCTGTGACTTGTGGTACAACACTGCACTGCAGCTGAGAATTTAGGTTAACAACACGCAGCACAAGATGGGACTGGTGGGAATGACATGACTCCTGATCATCAGATTCTATTTCCAACCATTGCATAAAACCATATCATATAATCTCTTTCACAAGTTTATTGAACTTCATCTTTAAACTGATTATATTGCTTACTCTCACTATCCTTGTTGGAAAGCAGTTCCACAGCATCACTTCTCTGGTGGTTAGAAACATTTTTCTAATTCCCAAATCAAATGTATTCATGGTCAATTTATACTTATTTGTCTTTATGCAGCATTGTCCTTTAGTTTAAATGCTCCCTTTTTCCCCTCTCTGATATTTACTGTGATGATATAGGTAGCAATTTTATCTATGTGGAGCTTTATTCGTTTTGCTGGACTGATGGAACAAGATCTTATTTTCTACATAAAATATAAACTTGATAAAACCTCTCAGACTCCAGGTTTTGAATTCCATCTTTTGGATCACAGAATGGTACCCCCCAGTACTTGTTTCCCTGTTTTTGAATGTTTCTGTTGGATTACTTTTGTTTTTTAACTGCTGCAGGCAGCTTTAGAGCAACACAATGAGAAGAATCTTCTATTTTTCTATTCTTTTGTATTTTGTGTTTGAGGGAAGGAATACTGAGATCTTTAATGACCACTTTACAATAGCTACACCTTTGAATGTACGCTTCTAAGTATCATAATGTGTCCAGGTTTGTGCTGCTCACTGGCTGACCACTGGCTTGCCACATTGCCAGGCAGTCTCTGACATTACAAAGACCTACATGGGTTTTTGATGCTGGCCAAAATCAGAAGAAGGAGTAGCTGCAAGTTGTTCTGACTTTCCCTCATTCACAAACTATCTTGCAGTGCAAAACCCAGGTGTGAAGGGAAAGACCGATGGCATGTAGCCCTTCCTAGTGTGGGATCTGAGCTGCACATAAGCCTTTTGCAAGTGCAGATCTTCTGGGAGCACCAGGTTTCATGAGTTCTGTAGGAACTGTGGTCAAAGGGGTGGAGATATGGCTGCAGAGCATTCATTCAAGAACTGAGAAAGTCTTAGACGTGATAATACAGGGTAGATGAGAGACTTTGTGGATGTCTGGCTGTATTTTGTGGAGGGCAAGGACAAGAGGCTAGAATATCACAATTGTCATCTTTAAAGATCAGCCCCCGGCCCAATGTGCAGTGGGTTATCACTGGAGGACACTTTTTTGTTCTATAGACCTGAGCGTATAAATCATCAAGTGTCATATGACATTACAGTGCTGCATCATATATCTCGATGTCCAAGCAATGAATTGATATTGCATGGGCTTAACAGGCTCCATTTTGTCCATTTTGCTTTTGAATTAGTTAAGATGTTTAAAACTGAAGCAAAAGTCTACAGAGTATGTCTTGATCATCTTTGGGTATGAAAATCTTACAGAATGCATCCTTGAGAATGTCTCTCTGAAGTCTCTTTGAAGACAAACAAAAGGAAAGTATAAAATGCTGCAAGAGTACAGTCTGGTAGGAAGAAGGATCGTATGCACATCAGTGATGGTTAGAACTGTTGTAGTAATGACTAGGATGAGATTTCTGCTTTTCACTCTTGCCCCTTCCCAAGGTGAGGAATCTTGCCTTTGTCTTAGCTATTGTATAACACAACATTCTTCATATGCTGATAAACAGATTCTGTTACAATTGAATCATATGATGATCATACCACGTTTTGATTCAGACAGTGAATTACTACTGGAGAAAGTAGCATGCATGCATTTATCTGGAGAATGCTGATCTGCTAGGATGTATACAAATATAGAACAAAGACAGTTTGGTGTCAGAAGCTAGAGTATAGAGAATAGAAAAAGTCTGTAATAATATAACTGACAACTCCTGTAATGCATATATACATTACTGTAATTTTGCTATACAGGTAATTGAAATTCTGCTATTTCTTGTATTCTGATTTGCATTTGAAAACATAAAATATTGTATTTTCAGTCTTAAATGTGAGGACCATGCAGAGATTGGTGGGATGGTGTATATTATCTTTTCTTGCAGTTGGAGAGATATTATTTCATATTCCTGAGAGTATTTTATGTATATGATCAGGAAAAAAGTGGTTCATCAAAAGAGCTGGAAATAGTGGAGAAGTCCTGTGATAAAGTAGTTTGTATTGAAATAATGTTAACTTGTTGTAACCAAATAAATTAAAACTACAACAGCAAAACAAACAAAAACTATTTGAGAAAAATAGTTCAACTTGAGGCTTCTGCCAGCTCATCTGCTTGGATTGTGAAAACTTCCCTGTCTGTAAATGGGTAGGTAAGGTACTGAGATCCTAGTGGGTCACACTTTGAAAGCTCTAGCCTCTTGTTTCACCTTTTAAAGTGATTGGTACAGTCAGATTATAGATAATCCAGGAAGGAGACTCTTACAGTTCATGTTTTATAAAATGGTAGCTTGCCGTCTTAAAAAGAGTCTATTACTCTCTCTGGAAAACTTATTTAGAATAATTTATAAAACCAGCAAAAACCTTATATGTGTTTACAGGAGAAGTGACAATTGAAATGGTAAAATGTAGTGAATGTGAAAATAAGAAGTTCAGTTTCATCAAGGGATTTCTGTATGCACAGATGATCTTTGGTTCAGAACTCCTGAAGCCGCAAGACTGGAGACTGTGAGAAAATCCAGGACAGGCATTATTTCTATCATCTCCTTATACTCTTCTGAGGACATCTGTTTCTGGCCACTGTTGGAGACAGGATACTGGATGAGATGGACTTCATCTGACCTAGTACTGTCATTCTTGCCTCCTTTTGAAGAAAACAGCCTTTTTTTTTTTTTTTTTTTTTTAAACTCATGAAACTACTGTCCTTTCTGACGTCAGCAGGGATTCTCCAGTGTGATTCAGCTTCCCAGAGGTGCTCAGCAGCTGGCTCACTATTTTTAGCTTTTCTGATGGGGAAAAAAGAATAGTAAAGTAAAACTACATCATTAATGTGTTTGTTTGTTTCTGAGCAGCCAGTGATTCACATATGTGTAACATGGAAAAGTTTTGGCAGGCCACTGTGTTCAGAAGGTATCCTAGAAAGTTTTTTTTTGCCTAGCTTCCCATGTCTTGGGCAAAATTACTTCCACTGACTGTCTTGAGGAGAGTGCTCTACAATCCTGAATATTTTCCTGTTAGGAACTGTCACATATGCCGTTGTGTCCATACTTGGTTTAGTTCTCCTCTCAATTATATTAAATCAATGGAGAAATAAGCTTCAAGCAAGATCCTGAATTATACCTTAAAGAAACAAAATAAAAAATACTAGTGGACTTATGATTACCTTTTTATAAGTTGTTCTTATTTATCTTAATTTGGTCTGTAAAAAGTAAAGCACTCTACCCACGAAAAATTGATGGGTTGTTGGGCTGCCACCTAGCCCCATTTCAAACAGTAGGGAATTGCCTTGCCTAGCAATCCATGGATTGCAATTCTGGACAATTTTCCATTCCAGTCAGTTGATGTTCTGAGTTGTTGTTACTGAGACGTCAATGAAACTGCTTTCTCAAAAGCATGGTCTTTCTCTTGGAATGTGTTAAGTTATTTGTTAGGATCACCA
>WBMW01004561.1:382176-435543 GCA_013396635.1 Penelope pileata | reverse complement strand
TTTGTTAGGAACAACAAAAAAAAAAAAAAAAAAATAATGAAGGACCTCTGAATGCATTTATTCTTTTATGGTTTCAAGTAACTTGAGTAATAAAAGTTCCCTGAAGGACTGATTTGCTCTAATGACTTGGAGAGACTGTTCGTAATGTTTACTTTTACATTCTGTAGGGTCATAAACTTTCATCTGATAACTTGCCACTGTCCTAAATCTTTTAAGGACCCGTGGTCATTATTTTCTTTTAGTGTTTCAAGCATTTCACTCTCCTTAAACCTTAGAGTGGGACACGGAAAGAAAAAGCTTACAAAACTGCCCTGTGGAACTCTGACATGAAATCCATCTCCTTTGATTTTAGAACTACTTCCTGCCTCTCCCTCTGTTATACCCACTATCCCTGTTATACTCCAGCCATGTTTGAGGAATTATTCCATATTGTCCCCAAACTTATAAGATATGGAAAACTTATGTGGTCGTGAACAAAATACACATTGTAAACATAAATAAAAATAAAAGGTAGCATATTCTTGACTGAGAGATCAGCTAGGTACAAATGTCAGCTAGGAGACTGGGCAGGGGAAGCCAACACTGATATTCCTAATGTTTAGGAAGCGTTCCTGGTGCTCACCCTAAATGTTCTGTTCCAAAATTTCACGTTGCTACTGCTGGTGGTTATTGTCCAACATCACCCTGAAAAATTCGCTATACTTTGTGTGTACACCTTCAAAGCTTATAGCTGGTTATCATCTCTCCTCCTGAGTCATAATTTACCTAACCTATACATCCTTAGTTCTCTTAATCTTCCCTCTTAAGTCAGTCCTCCCAACTCATTAAGAATTTTTATTACTCATCTCTGATTTCCTACCTTTCTTTTTCTTTTTTTTTTTTTTCCTTCCATGTCTGTCTGAACACCTCCAAGTGATTGTAGCTGACAGGATCATTTTAAATGTGAATTTCCTATTGACACCAAAGGAAGGAGGTATCTTTGATCTGGAAGTGACATGCACAAAGCAAGGGGGAATTATTCACAAAATGTTGTCCACCTTCACCTGAAAGTGACATTATTGCTTTTCAGCTTTGTGTCTCCTGTTGAACATTCATATGTTTGTCTCTGTGGTTATTCACTATCTATATTTTAAGAGCTGAATCATACAAGGTGCTAATCATGCTTAGTCCTCTCCATTAGAGATTGAGGTGACTGGGCACATTACTAAGAGGCTTAGCATCCTTTGAGATACTTTGTAATTTAGTCTCTTCCTCTTCCTGTGTGAAATCTTTGTTGCTGTGCGATTTAAATTTCCTAGATCAGTACTCTTGAAAAAAAGATCAGATCTGCTTCTTTGCTAGTTAGCTCTTCTGTCTTGATGCAAGTGACATTTATCTTGCGCATTTTGCCTGGTGGCCCTCAGAGCTTTTGTAGCTATGATGCTCAGCCAAAATAATGTGAATTCATTTTCCAAGTAAATATTTCTCCTAAAAGCTGTATTAAATGCTTGATTGAAGCAATCTAGTGCGTGCTTATTGTTCACTAATTTTTGTCCATCAACAAAAAAGTGTGACCAAAATCTCTCTAGTGATCTAGCAATAGTGATTGTTCCACCCTTTACTCTGTGTTCTCTATTCGTCAAGAAATTGCACTTCTTGCACTTCACACTGACAAGAGCCCTTTTAAATATGGTGCACTGAACCTTTGTAAATTACACAGCCCTTGCAATTATTTTCACTGTCTTTTTTTTTGCACTTTGAAGACTACATCCTTATACCTCTTGCAAAAATTTAGAGGTTTAGACTGAAATTGAAATGTTGTGTGTTTTTCATATTTCTGAAAAGGAACTAAGTCCCACAGCACTGGATGGGAATGTGAACTTAGACTTTGGTTTACTTTCTTGAAAGTATCTGCTAGGATCATGCAAGTGTGAAAGTCTATGGAAGACTTTTTCCAGATTTACGAATCGCAGGCTGATAGGTGTTCATAGCTCTGGGCAGAGTCTTGGAAGGTTTTGGTTCAAGGCTGACCTTTACTACAAACTATTTGTTTGGCTTTGAACATGCAGTTAAATCTTCCAGCTTTTATTTTTCTTGTCTTACTAATAATTTATACTTTGCTCTTAAAGAGAAATTATACAGCACAGTGGCTCAGCTTAGAGGTTTTTTGCCCCAGTAGATGTGGAGGCCTTTGTTCTTGGGATCTCTCTTTTGTGCTGTGACAGGAAGAGGTTCTTGGAAGCTGTTGCAGTCTTTCACCTGTCATGCTTCCAGAGTGCCTCATTTTCAACTTGCTTTTTTTGCATTCTGTGATTGTTGGCCTCAAACAGATATCTCCTGATCAAGAAGATAACTTCATCTCTGGCCACATGCAGAAGAACTTCACTCTACTTCATAGTGTTACACTGGCTATAACTAAATGAACAAGTCAAATTGATGAAAGGTAAGGAGAAAGGAAATAGAAGAGACAACGCTTGTTTGATCCTAACATCTCTTAGTGGATAGAAGAATCCATTCAAAGTCAAGACATGTGGAAAACAGCATCTGGTTATGGGAGTCTGGGTGTTAGTTGTTCTGATAGCTGAAATTTGTCTCAAAAAATCTCAGGAAACTAGCTGCTATTGTTGAGTTTTTCTGGCTCATGTTGGGCTTCTTAAAAGTTTCTGGAAACTTACAATCTCAGGATGATCCTCTTGCAGAAGTAGCTGCTTCTTAAACATTTTCATTTCTGTATCAGCTGGAATCAGAAAACATTCTTTGTAGGTCTGGCTTTGATTTTAATATAAAAGTTCTAATGGGTCTTAAGATATACTTACCTGAGTTTAGACCAAACAAAACCCTGTGGAACTTAGCAGTGAGATTCCAGTCTTGTCCCATTTACATTTCTTTCATGCAGGGTCATGAGAAAAATCTTCTTTGTAAGTAACAGAAAAATATTGAGATTGATTTTCAGAGGTCTTATATGTTCAGCTTTGAATATGAACCTCTGGAACTGGAAAAATGTGTTTTGCCAAACCTAGTAAGAACAAGAACTCTAGAGACAATATTTTGCTTCTGAATGGGCTAGAAGTTCTCTAATAATAGCTCTTTCTTATAGCTGTTTCAGTGTCTTTTGCTTTCCACCTTGAGCTGGAAGCATCAGAAGTCTATATTGATATGTAAGCCCTGTCTCAGAGAAGAAAGAATATGAGGCTGTTTGGAACACTTACAAGTTTGTATTTAGAGCAAGAAATTAACATATTCCTGAGATGCATAATAACTGATTACTTGATGGTACTGTTCACAAAAAGTTTGCTGCTTGGACCTGGCGTTTTAAGAGTGAAAATACCAACTCTTATGTTTTTAAGTGCACCCATTTAACATACACAGTGGATGTTTTTCCTAGGAACTTGTGTTCCTCACCTTTGTGATAGATAATGAAAATTTTAAATAAATAAAATCCTGTTCCTATGTGGATGTACAAGGAAGAGAAAGAACAGTCTAACTTGTTCAGAGATGGTGTTTCTTTAGGCTTATTTTCCCAAGATTGGAAGCATTCAGAGTGAATACTGTTCAACATAACTTGCAGAGATTAGTTAAGAATTTTGGGAGAACTCTCTCCCAGCGTGGATCCACTGAAGAAAAAGGGAAAAGTTTCTGAAGCATTTAAGTGTTTCAGAAATTCCACTGAGTTATTGATGTGCTGCTAACAATAGAAAGAACTCAAAAGGCAAGACCCAGAACAGCAGGTACAGCATCTAATTAATGCACGTATTCTAGGGAGACTTAACTCATAACTGTATAAGTGGTAGCATTTCAGCGATGGGATTAAGATATTCATAACTTTCACGGATGAATCACAAAAAAAGGTCTAAAATTCCTTTGTTTTTTTACCGCACTGGAAACAAAGTCTTGAAAAATTCATATTAAACGTGTTGTTTTTTTTTTCCCTAAGACCACGTATAAAATAGGTAACACAAGCATGTTAGATTTTAATTTGAAGAGGTAAGTAGACTGAAGTAAGTCAAGCATAGAGGTGATCAGGATTCTAACTTAATCATGATGTTCTCTTATGGAGAAGGAACTGAAACCTACTTATCCTCATTTGAGTGTTCTTTATAGTGACTGTGACTTTCTCATCATTGACTGAGCTCTGAAATACTGGGAACACTGTTTCTTGGTCTAGGCGGATACCTAATCATGAGTTTCACTTTGAAATCAGCCTTTTTATACTTTAAAAACAAGAGCATACCCTAATTTCTTGATGGATAAAGCCTGAGGACATGCCTATTTCTTGCAACATAGAGTCCACAGTTATTAAGCACTGGTACGGGTTGTCCAGAGAAGCTGTGGATGCCCCATCCCTGGAGGTGTTCAAGGCCAGGTTGGATGGGTTTCTGGGCAGTCTGATCTAGTGAATGGCAACCTTGCCCAAGGGATGTGTGTTGGAACTAGATGATCTTTGAGGTCCCTTCCAAAATGAGCCGTTCTCTGATTAGGCAATGAATGAAAAGCTGAAGTGAGGCTTGAAAGTGTGCTTTCTACTGTAATTAAAAGCATCAGATATTTGCAGGCCTTATTAGGTACACCTGAAATCTTTTTGGTAGACAAGTACCTTGACCAGTAATCTATGTTTTTATTTCTCTGAAGAGTAGTCTGTTCATTGGTGATTTAATGCATATATGGAAATTTAACATTATCTGGAAAGTAAAATGTTCTGGATGAACTAGACTTGCAGAAACTTGAACAGTGAATGTTGTGCTAACTAAGGCTCAGATGCTCAAATGCATCTCAGAAGATTTGGGATTAAAGCTAAAAATGTTGGCAGATATGGGAAAGTAGAACTTGGTATATGCTATGTCAAATCAGTGGTTCATTCTATCCCTTGTCTTGAGTATACTAGTCAGCACAAGTTGATTCAAAGCAACTGGCGGAGAACTTTCAAGGCCCTATTAAAAACTTACTTCATGTGGATCAGAATCAGAAACTATTTCCTTATCCTAGGAAAAAGAAAAAAGTTTAAGAAATCAAAAGCTTTCCTGTGGGATGGAGGTAAGGTACCTGTGGAATTACCTACAAGTAAGTATAGATGCACTTTCAGGAAGATACTAGTGACAAGGCACTCTTTTGGTGTGTAGAAGTTCAAGACACTGCTTTCCTGATTTTGACTAGAGTTTGAACTACTGGCTTTATTATTATTTCAAGGGCCTCAGAAATTCTTTGTGGCGAATGTTTCATTGAAACTCCCTGTGAGAAATTTTTTAAACCTTTTTTCTCATTAAAAAAATTGTTTTTGAAAAGCAGGATGTAAATTGCTGTCTCTACTTTACTGAGATTTTTAAATATACTAGCAGCAATTCAAGCTTGTCTTCTGTCTTCTTGTACACTACTAAATGTAATTGAGCCCTGTTTGATCTGAGGAAGGTCTCTGCTTTGGATTCTGCATATCCATGTCTCATTTTGAAGTATAAATGCATTTAAAGTGAGCTCACATTCTGTAAATGTGGTTATCTTCTGTATGTCCACATTTGGACTTGATTTGTTTATTTTTAATATGGGTTCATGGGTGTGCATTTTGTGTGGTCTGTATACAGACCCCGGTCAAATTACCTGCAGTGGAAAAATGACAGCATCATAATAGTTAATGGAATATAACATATGATGAAAAAGAAAATTAGCATTCCACACAGCAGGGCATTTTGGATGTTAATATGCATTGCAATATAATTGACAGGGAAGCTGATATCTGGGAAGATTTTTATTTGTACCTTTTTTTCTAAACAGTGTTCAGTGATTGTGCAGCCGGGGAGATGGAGAAAGTTCTAGCCAAGTGAATGTTCTTTACCAGCAAAGATGTTAACTTTCATCAGAAGGTAGTTAATCACTGAGAGAAACAGAGTAAGAAATCAGATAAAACATTTCTAGTTCCAAAAGTCTTTATTGATTGTGTCCCCCTCAAGAAAATTCAGCTCTATCTCTTAAACCCTCAAGTGATTAAACCTTGGGCAGTCCACTGTAGACAGAGCAAATGAGAACTGTTTTAAAACCAGACATGTTGGGCTAGGATAGTTAGAGGGAAAAAAAATTTCTTTTTCACTTGGAAATCTTTACTGGAAGACATAATCTGAGATGTTGATTTTGAAGCAAGTGTTTTCTCTTAAGTGTTACAACCTTTTTTTTCAGATCTCTGACTCTTGAAACAAGACACTGTTTTAGTTTCAGAGGAAGAGCTCTCTTAAACAAAATCCTAGGGCTTGAAAGATGAGAGACAGGTCCTTGGTCCACCACGGACTTCTTGTACACGCCTAGAACTAAGTGTCTTAAACACAATTGGGAGTTGGAGGGAGTGAAGCATCAGTAAATGAGATACTTGGATATGTAACCAAGAGTTCCTATTAGTAAATTCTTGCCCTTAAAATTGCTTCTCTACAGCAGTGTAGCTATTGAGTTGGAGCATTACCACAGACATGTGATCTAAGTTATGTATTATTATTCTTCTCTGTTGCCTTTATGTAGCATAAAAGCCTATTGTTGCTCTTGAAATGCAGTTGAAGTTTTTGATGTTGATAGTAGGCTGCTGGAGAAAAGCTTTTGGCTTCTCTGCCTTAGAGTTTGAGGAAGTTAGGCATGTTAAAGGTGGTAAGGGAAAAAGTTATGCAGGAGTAGATACTGTGTGAATAGTTCTTTATTGTTGCTGTTCTTGTGTAGCTGTTAACAGAGTGGTTTCTTGATCACTAGTTCATGTGCTATACAGGAGTCTAACAAAACAAAATAGGAAGGCAGGCTTAGACAATCTCTCCTATTGTCAATGAATATCCCTATAACCACAATCATGAAATTAATTGTTTTGGACAGGGGTTTTCATTTTAGTTCCACTGCTGAACTGCTGTAGTAACTGCCTCAGTGAATACCATCATAATGTCTGTGAATCAAACACTGGTTTAGATCACTTAAGGCAGCCTTCTCAAAACCCATCCTACCTGTTCTGGATTACCGCCGATTTAGCTAAGGTCCTGGTCTGAGCCAAAATGTCTCTCAGAGAGGCAACAGATTATAGGTCAAATCATGCACCTAACTTTATGCTAGTGTAGTTGCGTAGTTCTGCGAAGACACATGCAAGCTCTTGCCTTGACTGGATTTACACCCCTGTACTCAGAATCTGTTTTAGCTTTTGACTTTTATCCTTAAAGTGCCTAGCTTTTTAATTTGCCCTCATAAAGCCAAAGAGTAGACCCGTGTTATGCTCAGAAAGATAAAGGGCTAGTTCCAAAGCCTTCTAAGTGTCTAAGTATTTTATCAGTAGATTTGGGACTGATATTTAATGACTTGTTCAGACGTACAGCAAATACCTGGAAGTGATTATGGTTGTAGCCTAGCATTTAGATGATGTTTCTGGATCTAGATATATGGAGAAGTTACAGGAGTGCATTGTTTGAAGTTATGTAGTTCTACTAATGTCATAAAATATCACCAAACAGACAAAGAAAGGATCTTAAGTCACTAAGTACTTGGTTCTTTGGTCTAAACAATTTGCCAGGATACCTGTGTCTATCTGCTAGAGTAAAATAAAAAAATGCAGAAGGAGAGGAAGGAATCTTAATTACAGTTATTAAGACAGTATATGAAGATCTTCGGTATATATCATCATCTCCCACCTTCGATAACAAGGATTAATTAAGGTATGGATAATGCATATACTTGGGGTAACTCATCAGAGGTGGCAGGTGGAATCTGTTGCTATGAACATGCAAACTTGAAGGCAAAATCCTATGCCTGAGAAAGTTGTTCTAGGGTCTTATAATCAGTGCAGAGGATAGGCCCCTCCAGAAGTTCATTCCTCTCAGATGCAAGGTAAAATCAGTTTCTAATCATTAACAGTAGATCCTAAGACTACTAGTTTTAAATAGCTAAATCTAAGTTAGGTGAGCCCTACTTCTTTGATCAGAACTACTTCTGTGGTTTAAAGTAACTGAGGGCCAACCAATTCACTAAAGTGATGAGCACTGAGTTGTCAAGTGAAAAGATTGTGCTTTAGTTTGTCCCAGGATGAACTGAGTACTGGTGGGTTGAAACAATTCTTGGTTTCCAGAATTAGGCTGTTGAGCTCAGAATGTGTCCCCTGACTGTTTTGCCTCCCAGGCTTGTGTAGAATCTTTAGGAGACTTACTGTGGGGTTGAAGTTACTCTGTGATCGTTATCCATCTGTATTCCATGCAATTATTATTTATGTTATTGAATTCCCTGGAGGTAAAATTAAGCTAGAGTTTTATTTTTATTTTTTCATTTCAAGCTCCTGTTTTTGTTTCTCCCTTCTTTTTAACAGCCCTGTTTCCCAGGAGAACACTTCATATGTCCTTATGTTTCCAGGAGACTGCAGTTTAATAGGTTGAGAGTTAATTGCCAGCTGGGAGTTTCCAGATGTTTATATACTAGCCCAAAGAGCTGTCCACTGGTAGCAAATGAACAGCTGGAAAGACACAATCCAAACAAAGCATGTTTCAGCTGATTGACATATGTCTGGAAAACTTGGCATGTTTGAGATAAATTGAATTGAAATGAGGAATAGCTAGGAGTAAGTCCTTCATTATCAATAATTAGTAAACTAGATTTTTTCTTCAAATTGAGGTAAAATTTTGAAGCACTGTACTTACTCAGTTATTATCACCCATACAAAGTAGGTGACAGAAATAATGCATAGTCTTCACCCTGTCTTCCCTTAAGAGATGTATTCAGAAATATTCATTATACTAGGCTGTTCCACAGGGCTGAATGGTGCAAATGATTTGTAATGGAATGTGAAGCCTTTCACTGAGAAGTCAAATTCACAGCCCAAACAGCTGATAGCAAATGAGCTGTTAAGTGCCGTTATTTAAGAGCTTTCCATCTTTTTTGTTTGTTTGTTTTCCTGTGAGATAGTTGGTTCTGTACACAAAGCTTTCTATGGAGAAAATTGATTGCTTTGAAATTTTTTGTTGGGGAAATACAAATGAAAAAAATAAGTTTTTTTCAACAGTTTGAATTCCTACGTGAAACCCAATATAGTTGCTTCATAAGGCATTATTTCAAGCCTCAGCTGTTTAGAGGATTGTATTCTATGGTGTTAACCTGAATACTTCGTGCTACTCTTTAATCAACATCCTCCAGGAAGGAGGAATAGTTTAGAGGAGTTGTATGTAGGTACACTGAAAGGAGTAGCCTAGGAAAAACAACATGTAAAGGATGTGCTGCAATTTGAACTGTATTAAGTATTGCAATAACAAGGACAGATACAGTATTTTGAGATTTAGGCAGGGGGGGTGACAAGAAATGATTTTGTCTTCCTAAAACACAAGGAACTGAAACATGAAAATTCTTGCAGTCTGAAATAATAAATATTTAACCCAAACTGGCCTTCTCAAGTTCAGATTTGAGGTCTATTATAGAAGATTAAGCTGTACTTTCCTCCAGCTGGTGATTGCTGGAATGAGACTTTTCACTATCTCTAAGCAATCAGGACTTCGGTTAAAACAGATATTTTTTCCTAAATGAAGGACTTTTTACAAAGCAAGATAGTGTGTAATTAACGTGCATAATATGTTTGTAAAGAGCTAGGTAAAAATATTCCCAGAAAACATTTTTTTTTTTTTTTAGTCCAAAAAGGGTGTTGTTCTTTTTTTTTTTTTTTTTTTTTTTTTTTTTTTTTTTTTTTTGGTCTGATCTTTCTGTATTTCCTCTTTCTCCATTTCAAAGTCCTTCTGTCCTAAATACCTTGCTTGGGAAGTCATTGGTATTTGTGAGTTTGATACTTCTACTGCTTGCAGAAATGCCATTGGAGAGGACTTCCTGAAAGTCGCTCCCTGAAGGGAGCTTGGCTCCATGCATGTCTTCTGTAGGTCTTAGGAGGAAACCTTGCCCCTGCAGAGTCTTCTGTCTACTCAATCTGAATTAAAGTCATGACATTGTTACCCTGAACTGTCATCATGACTGTCACAATAAGGAGAAAAATATAGCTGTCATTATGGGAGCTTTACACTGCGTAGTTTATCTCTATAACAGTGCACTATGATGTGCCTAATTAGACTGTATCAGCTGCTCCATGTCTGCTACTAAAGGGAGACGTTCTTATTGTGTCTAGTCAACAGAGAGCACTCAGCCTGTGATTTAGCACTGAAATTAAATTTAAGCATAGTTTCCCATTTGATTATCAACCTATGGGTGACTTTTAAGAATCCTTTTCAATCTATTACTTCCACTAGCTGCAAACTGTCTCTACCACATTTTCTTTCCCTTCTGTGGCAAATGCAGACTGAAAACTCATCCATTTAAAGTTAAAGGGGAATGAATCCAAATAATTCCAATTAGAGGATGGAAACTTTTGCTGTTTATTCAGTCTCCTTCCTTGACTGTCAGTTTCTGCTTCTGAGAGTATCAATTATTGAGACATAATAAATGTGATTGGCTTGAATACACTGAAAGGAACAAGACCTTGAGAAAGTAATGTGGGGTAACAAGAAGGGCAAAAATTATTTTTTCCCATGCCAAATTGGAACAATTAATGAGTTTGTGGTTTAATTTTGAGGAGAGTAGGATGGCTGCCACAAAGTAATCTTAAGAAAATTATATATGTTCTCCCTATTCACTTTTGCATACCAATCTATTAAAAATATTGAAAAGAAGACACGTATATTGTTCTTCAGTAATACTGTCCAAAGAATTTGGATAAAACTGTGTCTGTTTTACAGACAAAAAGATCATAGTGGTGATCAGAGCTGAAAGGAGCCCATAGTCTTCTATTTACTCACCTATTATGTTTTTCATATACATGGGAAGAAGGAGAGTGGGTCAAGATGTGATTGTGGGAGAAATTTGTTTCCCTAGCAGTCTATTTGCACTTGTGTTCCTCTTGGAAGATGCCCACAGTTTGTACACGCATCCTGAACCTTGAAAGATAGAATACTTCCACTTCAGGAAGTGGTGAGGTTACAGGTATTCTGTAGTAGTTTCAAAGAAAATGTTCTCTGCATGACAAGCACTTCTTTTGCTGCAGGAACTGTCAGGTTTTCAGTATATTGCAGTAAGGTGGAATAACCTGATCACATTAGACACATGCACAACTGATAAGGTACTGCAGTATTTATCAGTTATAGGACAAGGGGAGAATAGATGTGGGGAGAGAATGTGGAGTAGAGTTTTGCTCTGTCCTGCTGTGGCAGGGCTTAAGCAATTGTAGTTAAGACAGATTCCTGAAAGGAGCAAAGATGTGATAGAGTATCTCTAAAGTTCTGCTGATCTGTAAAGCAACATGGATATTTTTGATTGTTTGGGCTTTTGCTATGATTGGCTTCCAGCCATGCACAGAAAGATAATGATCCCTTACAGCAACATGTGCAGGGTGATGACTTTCTGGTGTGAGTGCAGACTGGGAGACTACTTCTGGATGCAAGTCAGGCTAAACAATAAGCATAGTTCTGTGCAGTAGGAAGTCCTAAGTCCTTTTATGTCCTTTACTTGGAGTACTTGGCACAGAAAAAAGGCATGAGACCTTCAGCATGGCATGACAGTAGGGGTCTTGTTCCCAGTGCTGATGCTAGAGTGGGAGTAGGATCACGTGCCCTACCTTGCTGTGATGTGTGTGTTCTTTGAGACCCCAGATCATGTACAGCCCTCCATATGTGATGCTAAAGCATGTAGTCAAACATAAATGAACACTTACATCTGTGCTGTTGCTCGCTTTTCATGAGGGCTAAAAGGAAGTGTTGATTGCTTAATTTCTAGGCTGTTTATTACTGACCTACTAAAGAGATTTTATGGTTGATTCACTGGGAATGGGATGATAATGGGAAAGTGGTTTGTTCTACATCCCATTTTTAAATAGGTCCTCTCTGAAGCACTACTCTGACTGAGGTGGGTTTTTTTGTTGTTGTTTACAGGCTGTGCCTTCCTAACATACTGCGAAAGGGAGTCTGCTCTAAAGGCCCAGAGTGCACTGCATGAACAGAAGACACTGCCAGGGGTGAGTCCAAATCTATTTTCTTTTTTTTCAGTTTTTCTAAAAAGCTATAACTGATTATATCTGAAGTTCTCATCTTGGATTTGAAAGCATAATGTCTCTGATTGTTTGAATGACCCTCTATTTGCATTGTGCTAGTAAAATCAAGATATCATCAACCCTCCCAAACTGTACCCATATACAAAAAGAAAAGCCTTTCCCTGGCTTCTAATAAGAACAAAACAAGAATTAACTTGTTATGGATTGGATTCTACCAGATTAACTACAGTGAGGAAAGACGTTAAGCTAATGAATGCTACAGTGAAGTATCAGAAATGCTCACTGAGTGCTACTTCTTACTATTTTTCTTCTCTGAAGCAAGGTATGGTATTGGGAAATCAAGAAATAGATCACATTATTGAGTTATCACAGAATGAAAACATATTCTTGATGGCAAAGTGGTTTGACTCAGTTACTTTAGTATTCAAACAGCTGTAGCAAATTGGAAAGGCAGTGAGACAAGGGGAAGAGAGAGAGAGGAGATGAACACAAGATAATGAGGAAAATTATTCACATGAGCAAGATCTAAGGTTCAGACAACACAAGCAGAACTAAAAATAGAATCAGCATTATGTGGGGAAGACCTGCTCTGCTGGGAGGGGTTTCTGGTTTAGCAGTAACCAAGAAGAGGGAGAGAGAGACTATTTAAACTCAGCTGTGATGTGTGAATTGGCAACAGATAAGTGCAGTACTCCCATTTTCTGCAAACTAGAATCTGGTTTGATACTGAAGTCAATGATCAAATAATTAAAAGTGAGATCTTGAGGGTCCCAGATTGCATCTAAATCGAGGGGGAATTGATCTGAAATTTGCCTTTGTCGCTTGGTATTGAATGAGTCCTATTTACCCATAACCTACCATTCCACAAAACCTAAGATAAACCAGTTGTTCTGTTTCTGAAGAAAGTGTTGATTCTGCTCTGCTTGTTTCCATCATCCTGGGTCTATTTACCTATCTCTTTGCCACCTTGCTGTTTCAGAGATGCCCACACACTTGCTCATCTATGTCTATCTTTGCTTTAAAGGCCATACCTTATGCAAATATATACATACTTCATTCCCTAAAAATACATTTCTGTCAATTGACATCTCCCTCAGAATTATTTTTTCTAGAAATCCGTTAGTCACAGATTGAAATTTACTTAGATCTTGCTGATGTTTAGGTTTTTTCTTCCTTTTTTGCTTCTTACAGGTGACGTTTTCTTTTGTCATTCAAGAGAGAGAATTAAGACCTGGATGAACAGAAAATTAAAAATAAATATATGTCTTCAATTGGGAAGTTTGGGCCATTTTAGATGAAATTTTCTGAAATAAGCTTGAAATGTGTATTTATCAAAACTACTGGTATTTTGTGATTAATAGACTTCTTTACACATCTACATTTCTGAATCCTGGCTGGCATTTTAGGGATTCTAAATCACAAAACTCTTAAAATCAAAATTGTTGTTTTGGACTGTGGCAAAATTCAACTGGTTGAATTGGGATCAAGACTTACTTCACAGGTTATATTGTTTGATTCTAGACTACAGGTAAAACATTTTTTTCTTGCTTTATGCCACTTCTGTCCCATACAGCCCATGCTGACCATGCTGATATCAGAAGGCTTGTCTTGATCTGTTTTTATGCTTTGAGGCGACGCATCTGTATCTGATTAAACTGAGAACAGTGAATCATCTCAAATAGCAACCTGGATTTTGACAGTTCTGAGCACTGACTTCTCCCATCCCTTTCACTTCTCATTCTGTTTGTCTCAGGATAAACCTTGCTTTCCACCAGCAAACCCTCCGCATACAGTCTTCTGCCAAGTTTCTGAACTCATCTTCTGAATGATGTCACGGTAGTTTATTTAGGGAAACCAGCCTTGTCTCTTGATAAACTGTTATGCCTAGATACTGTTTTATGGTTCCTGTGTGAGTAGCCGAGAATTATTTATGACTTACCTGATTGCGCTAGATAACACGCACCAACAATATCAAGAATAGTTCATCATCGTAAAATAAAAGCACTCATTAGGTCAAGGGTCTAAGTCCTCATTCACATGAGTTCAAAAATGACACATATATAACGCTTTCTCTTGACCCTCTAGAGTCTGTGACACAGACAGCGCTACTGAGAAAGTATCAAAAATAATTAACAAGCCTGGTGCAGAAGGAAAAATAGTACTACAGTGAGCCATTGAATCAAGACACTTCTTTCGCCTCCATCAGTAAACTGCATATTTTTCTTCTCTTACAATATTGCTATTCATGTTCCTTGTATTCTTAAACACAAAATTGAGTCATTTTTAATAATATGCACATGAATGCTAATGTATGGAAATGGTGATGCTTCAGGAATTTGTGTCCACATTCAGACACCTTGCCTCTTAGCTATGTGTCACTGTGTTTTTAGTGTAGTGGCTACATGCACATATTTTACAGTAATTACTTTCTGAATGTGCTTTGTAAGATGACAGAAATATGTTTCACATATTTCTATGTTATATGTGGGACATAAAGTCATCTTGTGGAATAATCGAAAGACTTGCAGGCAGGTATGTGTTGATTAATAAAGTCTTTATGGCACTTTGTTTTGGGGCAAGAAGGAATCATGAAGCAACTAGAGTGGAATGTAAAACATAAAATTATTAGTTGAATCCTCTTCCTCTAAATGAATTAGTCTCTTTTGGACAGATTGAAATTCTCACCTAAAATTGAAGGTTAACGTACAAGGGTGTGTATGCATGTGTAAAGAGCACTTTTGTGAGCATCGGACAATCCAAATTAAAGCATTTACTTGCAATTGTTTATTTTACATAGAGTAGCTGGATGATGAAGTATATTAGTTCTTTAATAATTTATAGAAATGCTTTGATGTTGCAGTAATTACATTAAAGGTCACATATCAAAGGTAATTTGGTTGAGCAGCTGTGATGGTTTCTCAGAAGCAATCAATATTGCTGTCCGTGGTGCTGATTTCACCAAGGGGACTGCCAGATTAAAGGAGGCTTATTACCAGCCAGACAGACACGAGGGAAATCAAGAACAGATTGGAGAGAAGCACAGTTCTCTTTCCCCACCTATAATTAACACTGTTCACCATAATCTGTGCTAATCCTTCATAGTGGGAAACCACATTTATTTCCAACATCATAAAAAACAAATTAGGCAGGGAAGAGTAATTTGGTAGAGTGGAAAGGAGAAAGGGAAAGTAAAAGTTGATTCACCCTTGAGATTTCTAAAGCTGATATATCTCTCAATGATAACGTTCAGTATCAGAAACACAGTCCTTGGTGCTGGGGAAGGCACAGGTTGTAGGTGGCAGGGAGTGGTCTAGACAATGACAGTGAAGGGATATGAGAATTGTCTGCCTGCAAATTTTGTATAATATTATCTATTTGCCCCACAAAGCTCCACAGGAAATGAAATCAGGGAAATAAAATTATGTTTTAAGTGTAGTCATTTTGATTACAAATTGTAGTGAAGGCAACATTTTCTCCCCCCTTTTTTTTTTCTTACTGAAGTGAATGGCAGAGGATAATGCTGAGAAATGTAATTACACTATCAAGATCTACTTTTATTTATAGCACAAATAAACTGAGCTCATATTTGATAAGCACAGCAGCAGTGGTTCATTGTGGCTCTGCAAGTGAGTAGTCCATGTATACTTGGTTGGAGGCACTGCCTCTTTGCATAATGTTAAAACCTCCCTGTAATACTTGCAGAAAATAACTATGAAATTAAGTGGGTAAGAAACTGTTAACCTCAGCAATCCATAGGAGTTATTCAGGTTGGGAAATAGACTGTTTTTTTTTGTTTTGTTTTGTTTTTTGTAGTGTATCTATCCCCCTTGTAAGGCAGAATGATACTAATAGTGTAATAAATTTCTGAGTCCATAACATCATTAGTTTTCTTATGAATGGTCATGGTATTCTATATTTTCCAACATCTAAATATATATATGTATATACATTCTGCCTTATTCATCGTTTCTCTTAAAAATAAATAAATGCACATCTTTTATATTAGAAGACAGGTGGGCTCATAAGACACTTATTAAACTCAACTGAAAAATAATAAAAATAAATAAGCACAAAAACCAAATATCTCAAAGATAAGTTATGTTCAGTTTCCAAACAATTTTGCTCCATGGTATTAGTCTTGTTTGGCTTAAATTCTTATGTACATATGAGGAAAGACCCCCAGGTATGGGGGTTATTGCAAATCTAGCTTCTTCTGAATCCTTCTAGTAAGGCTTAAATGAGACGTGTGATGTAGACTTCGTAAGTCATGCACATTTAACACAAATTTCACTGGTCAAACAGAACTTGCTATAATTTTAGTCTATACCTTTAATGTTTCAAAGCTTTTTCCAAAAGCTTGCTAGAAAATCATTAAGCCACATATCACTCTGCACATTGTGTTATGCCAAAAATTGGTATAATATTCCTGCAACTTCACATTTCAAAAGTTTTATCTACCAATGTAAATTGCAATTTGGTCAGCAACGGCAGGCTGGATGGGTTCCATTGATTAAAGTAGCCTGCTGAACACACAGCCTGCTCACCATGCCCTTTAGATTTTGAAAGAAAACACATTTAATTGTTCCCCTGGGAGAAACATGTCTGTTTTCTGAAGTTAAAAATGAAGATGAAAAGGAATAAAAACAGATTTGAGGTAAGAGTCTTGCAAAAAAAACAGTCCTATAGAATTTCTCCTGTACTCCAAA
Organism: Penelope pileata; assembly: GCA_013396635.1. Classification (NCBI taxonomy): domain Eukaryota; kingdom Metazoa; phylum Chordata; class Aves; order Galliformes; family Cracidae; genus Penelope; species Penelope pileata. The sequence goes on along the minus strand of WBMW01004561.1, from coordinate 418,851 downwards.
ATCTGTGGCTGTCAATGTCATGGTTAAAAAGATTTTTTTTCTCTTGTATCCTTCTTCTGACTGACCAGACAGTAAAAGGATTTTTGCATCTTGCTTTGGGAAGAGGAGAGAGAGAGGAAACCATATGCACTTTCCATTTACTAAAAACTCCTGTAGTTTGACAGTGCTTTTCTGTTCACCAGATGAGATGAAACACCTGGGTCCTATCTGCTTGGTAAACATTAAAGTTCCATTTCACTAGTTAAAGATTGGCTTCTGTATCGCACACAGCAGCCCCTGGAATACAAAGTAAACTCTGCCACTGAGTCCAAAGAGCGCTGGAGGAAAAGGATACAGAGCAAGCATTGTGACAGAGCCAGCGTGTTGGACACATACTGTTATCTCAGCTGAGACTCGTTTATTCATCACAATTGTGGAGGCTGACCAAGCTTATCTTGAATATGCAAAATGGAAACTAAGCTTCTCAACTGTTTGAAATTTGGTGGCACTTAAAAAATTGTGTACAAATATAAATTAAAAAGGTAGTATTGTCTTGTCTTTCTAATTTGACACCTTCAGGCTCTCAAAGGATGATTTCCAAGTTATTCAACAAAAGATTTTGCTGGGCCTTCATTTGCTTTGTGTTATTCAATGACAACTTCTTTTCTCTGACATGTCTGCCATAGGAGGATCAATCTAATTTTATGTACAACTGTAAAGATGAATGATAAGTAGAAAGGATTCAGGCAAGTACAAGCTGAATAAATTATAAAGGGCAAATGATGACAGGACTGGGGGTCCCAGGAGGCAGTGATATGATAACAGAAACTAAAGACGAATTTATGATGGATGTAGTTAGCATGTACTGAGGCTGTTAATTCTTCAGGGTAGTTTTACAACTTCTTGTGATTGGAGCAATCAAAGTATTTCATTTTAAAGAGATGCTGTATATTTTCACTTGTCTGTTCTGCATATTTGTATGTATGGTCTCATTTATATGCATAGCAGTAAACTCCCATAGGCTAGTCAAGCTTACCTTCCATCAAAAGGCTGCTATTCTCCAAGCCATAGTGCCACTGTTTGTGCATAAATAAATAGAGAATGTGTAATGATTTGAGGGCAAACCTGGATCTCAGTTAAGAGACAAAAAAAAAAAAGACAACTTTAAATTTTCATAGCACGCACATGTCCAGATCCTGCAAGCAGCTGAGCACCTTCAGCTACCTTCTAAACCAAGCCTAAGGACCGAGTTAGCTCACAGTTCCCTAATGAAAAATTATATACAAGTTTCAGGTAGGTCAAATCTTGGGCTTAAGCTACTTTAAGAGCAGCTGATGCAGCATCATAAAGTTAGAAGCGAATCTGATCTCAGAGCAGGTCTTGATTGCCTTTCATTCATACTCTTATTTCTATCTCTTGTTCCTTATTATTAAGGATATTTACATGAAAATGATCTTTTTTCCTTCCTCTAAAGTGTTGTCTCTTGTCTGTGAGTAATGCTTTCTCTGGCCTACATTTGTGAATGCTGTGGGTTTGATTCTGACTTCATTTACACAAGTGTAAATCAACAGTGATCTGATTGAGGTCAAGGGATTTATATGGCATAGGAAAGAGCAGACTCAGCTATATTTGTCACTGCTGAAATGATGTCATCGTGAACCAGTACCATAGTTCTAAAAGAGGAAACAAATTTCTACCAAGAATCTTTGCATTCAAATATCTGAACTCACAAAACACTGAGCATCCCTGACACCTGCTGGGCCATTCAGCAGCTCTCAAGGGCTTTTGCTATATAGAGGTCCCAGCTCCAACCTGTAGGAACTAGAGGTATTTGATGTCTTGATGTTTCTGTGGTGTCAGCCATTGGATACTAATCAGCCCTAAATAATAGACCTTCTAGTTGTATCTCCCTACTTACAAGCTGCAGACCTCCACTTCTCACACTTCTAATTCCATATTCTTAGGGTGGAGGCAGGGGAGGAGGAGAAAATCAGGCACAGTTTAACAGTCAATTAACTTTTCAGTCATAGGGTTGGTAGTGTGGTACTACCTAGTCTGACAGGAGATAGTCATTGTTTACAGGATAATGTCTCTGTAAATAACTACTTCCCATATTTGCACAATATAGTAATGGAGAAGCATGTAATGACTGATCTGTCACGCAAGGCCAGCATAATATTGCAATAAAGCACTTCATTGAAGATGCTGTATAGTTATGTGACTTGGGCTTTCACTGGTGATAACATGTCTGCCTATACTATTGGTTTAACAGTGGCAGCTGTACTAACCATAGCTTACATAGGTATAAGCTGTTAACTCTGTGCTTCTTTATATAGCATGCACATGCCTTTAAACCCTTCAGATACTCAGTGAAAAAAAATAATTCTATTCAAAAATAAAGCAAAAGTGAAGCAAAACAAAGAGTCGAAGATGATACACAGGAATGATAGATCAAGTTTACATGTCTGCCATCTAAATTATCATTGAAACAGAGGTATGTCTTAGCCTACTTTAATTTAACTAACATATATAATTGAAATTAGAACACTACAACATGGATTTGAATGCTATGAAGCAACTATGCCCCGTGACCACTTGCAGGGCCAGTTACACAATAAGGATTTGAATCTTGGCTGAAATATTATTTCTGTTAGTGCTGCCCTTGCTAGATGGATTAGGAACATCTATGCATGTAGAATGCATGCTTTCAGTTGTATTGTAGTCAAACTGCAAGCCTTAACATAAGAAACACAACCAATAGTTGTGGATCTATTCAGAAAACTGTGTGTCCTGTATTGAATAATCTAAGTGCGTGATTCATGCATTAAGCTTAAAGCTGCATAAAGTTGAGAATACCTTTTAAAGAATTAGCTTTTAAAGAATCCTTTTGGGAGTGGCAAAGACTGTCCCATTTATCTGCATATGGATAACTTTTGATAGGACTTGACATAATGTAACCCATTTAGCTTCTGTGCTTCACTTGTGCTACGCTGTTTGGCAGGAAGAAAGTTGTGTGGAATGACTGGTCATGAGATTGCACTATCAGTTCAGGCAAGTAGGTATCTGAAGTGACTTTGCTGTGTTGAGTAGCTGCATTGAGAGCCTTACAGTGGAACTGCATGTATGAGTAGCTGCACTTGGCAGGTTCCCAGTAATGTCAAAGCGTTCTGATTAGTTTCTGTAAGTACAAGGACAAAATTAAGCCTAACCTATTTTTTCAAATAAGAAAAGTGCATTTCCCATTTTTCTTTTTAATAGGAATTTCTTGTTTCCCATACTCTTTTTCCTCTTCCCATCATGTCACACCTTAAAAAAAGTCTTGTCTCATTAAAATACAACTCCTTTTAAAAGCATACACCTTCAAATTCCTTTGAGTTCTATACTAAATTTTGACCTTGAGATTCACATATTTTCAGCTCTGAATGAGCTTGCTGGTGCTGGAATGTAGTTACTCTCTTCTTTTCCCCTTAGGTATTGTGAACTGCAATCCTCAAAGTCTCTGCTAGTTTTCACTGCATATTTTCTTTGGCATGTTGAGGGAATTTTTTTTTTTTTTATTTTTTTTTTTTTTAATCACTGACTGTCTAGGCAGGTTTTGGCATAGCAAGTCTTGTCCAGCTATACCTACTCCATTCCAAGCTCAGGTTGCTTCTTTAAAAAAATGGATTGAATTTATTTTTCTCTTCTTGTATGAATGGCTCGGTAATTTCTCTGTTACTGTAGTGACTTTGTATGGTAAATTTGTAACTTCTAAGGCCTGCTGGCGTGACCTTCTGATTTTGTTTATAGATTTGATCAATGGAACAGCACTTTGTATCCAGGATGGTAACATTGAAATCAGATATTCTGGTCCTTTTTTTTAATAGATGATTTAAAATCAGCCTCATTGTCAAGATATTCCTTGGTAAACATATGAGAGGTTGCATGTCTTTTGCATTACTAAATGACCTTTCTCAATAAGGTCACACTAGTACCTCCTGTCTGACCAAAGAGCATTGTCAGAGAATCATGGAATCATTTGATTTGGAAAGGGATCTTTAAAGATCATCTAGTCCAACTCCCCTCCAATGAATAGGGACACGTACAGCTAGATCAGATTGCTCAGAGCCTGTTTCAGCCTGACCTTGAATGTCTGCAGGGATGGGTCTTCCACCACCTCTCTGGGCAACCTGAACCAGTGCTTCACCACCCTTATCGTAAGCAACTTTTTTCTTATATCTAGACTAAATATCCCCTTTTAGTTTGACACCATTTCCCCTTGTCCTATCACAACAGTCTCTGCTAAAGAGTCTGTCCCCCTCTTTTTTATAGCCCCCCTTTAGATACTGAAAGGCTGCTACCAAATCTCCCTGAAACTTTCTCTTCTACAGGCTGAAAAGGCCCAGCGAAGAGACATGGCCAAACTCTTTTCAGTGGTGTGTGGTGATTGGACAGGGAGCAATGGCAAAAAACTGGAACATAGGAAGTTCTGCACAAATATGTGTAAGAACTCACAGTGAGGGTGACGAAGCACTGGAACAGGCTGCCCAGGAGTCTCCTTCTCTAGAGATATTCAAGACTCATCTGGAAGCCTACCTGTGTGGCCTGCCTTAGGGAACCTACTTTGGAAGGAGGGTTGGAGTCGATGATCTCTGTAAGTCCTTTCCAACCCCTGCAATTCTGTGACTCTGTGGTCCTCTTTGTGGCCCTCCTCTGGACACAATCCAACAGGTCCATGTCTCTCCTGTACTGAGGACTCCATATCTGGACACAGTACTTCAGCTGAGGTCTCACCAGCACGGAGTATAGGGGCAGGATCACCTCCCTTGACCTGCTGGCCACACTTCTTTTGATGCAGCCCAGGATACAGTTGGCTTTCTGGGCTGCAAGGGGACATTGCTGGCTCACACCCAGCTTGCCATCCACCAGCATCCACAAGCCCTTTTCAGTAGCGCCGTGCTCAATCCTTTCATCACCCAGCTTTTGTTGTTAGTGAGGGTTGCTATGACCCAGGTGCAAAACCTTGCACTTGGCTTTGATGAACCTCATGGGGTACTCCTGGACCCATTGTTCAAGCCTGCCTAGGTCTCTCTGAATGGCATCCTATCCCTCAGGCACGCTGACTGCACCACACAGCTTGGTGTCTTCCACAAACTTGCTGAGGGTGCAGACAATCCCAATGTCAATGTCATTAATGAAGATATTGAAGATCATTAGTCTCAGCACTGACCCCTGAGGGACACCACTTGTCCATCTAGACTTTGAGCCACTGACCATCACTCTCTGGGTTCGATCCTGGAGCCAGTTTCTTGTCCATCAAACAGTCTACCCATAAAATCCATATCTTCCCAATTTGGAAAGAAGGATGTTGTGGAGAACCACGTCAAAGGCCCTACTCGAGTCCCTATAAATGACATCAGTGTCTCCTCCCTCGTCCATTGATGCAGTTACGCCATTATAGAAGGCCGCTAAGTTGGTCAGGCAGGACTTGCCCTTGGTGAAGCAATGCTGGTTCTTTCGTATCACTGCCCCCTTTTCCAGGTGTCTTAGCATAGCTTCCAGGAGGATCTGCTCCATTATCTTCCCCTGAACAGAGATGAGGCTGACAGATCAGTAGTTCCCTGGGTTGTCCTTTCTACTCTTCTTGAAAATGGGTGTGCCTTTGCCTTTTGGCCACTTGCCAGGAACTTTAGTTGACTGCCATGACTTTTCAAATATCATTGAGAGTGGCTTGGCAACTCTATCAGCTAATTCCCTCCAACTGAATTCAATTCCAATTGAATACATCTCACTGGGACCCTTAAACTCATGAATGTTTAGGTGCTTCAGGTGTTTGTGAACCTGATCTTCGTTTATGGTGGGCGGGATATTGCTCCACCAGTCCCCATCTTCCAAACTATTTGCTTGAGGGATGTTTGAAAAGCAGTTGCCAGCGAGCACTGAGGCAAAAAGTTGTTGAGTACCTCAGCCTCCTCCTTGTCCATTGTTAGCAGCCTGCCTGTATTGTTCACTCTAGTGGGGGTACACCTTCAAATTGCCTTTTCTGTTTGAAGTACCTGTAAAAGCCTTTCTTGTGCTTCTTCTCACCTCTTGGAAAGTCAGGTTCCAGCTTGGCCTTGGTCTTCCTGACCCCATCCCTACACAGCTTAGCAGCATCTCTATACTCTTCCCAGCATACTTGTCCCTCCTTCCGCTGCCTGTCCATTTTTTTCTTGCCCTCCAACAGATCCCATTTCAGCCACACTGGTCTCTTGCCTTTCTTTCCTGACTTCCTACATCTGGAGATAGAGTGCTCTTCTGCCCTAAGAAAAACTTCCTTAAAGATCTGCCAGCTTTTCTCCACTCCTTTGTCCTTGAAGACAGTTTCCTGGGGGGTTATGTTGACTAATTCTCTGAAGAGCTGGAAGTTGGCTTTCCTAAATTTTAAAGTCCTGTTTTTACTCTTTGTCTATCCCACATCCCTCGGAAGTGCGAACTCCATAGCTGCCTGGTCACTACAGCCTTGGCTGCCTCTAATCCTCATGTGAGCAGTCAGTTCATCTGCAGTGATGAGCAACAGTTCCAGTACTGCATCCCTCTGGTAACTTCATTACTTGAGTCATGAAGTTATCCTTGATACATTCCAGGAGACTCCTGGATTGCCTACAACCTGCCATTCTACTTTTCCTGCAGATGTCTGGGTGGTTGAAGTCCCCCAGCAAGATGAGAGCCTGTGATCACAATGCCTTATGTAGCTAGAGGAAGAAAGCTTCATTAACAGTCTCTGATTGATCAGGTGGCCTGTAGTAGACACCAAGCACAAGGTTCACTTTGTTTCCTCAGCCACTGACTCTCACCTATGAGCTTTTGACTTGCTCATGGCCGTTCTTCAGGGACAGTTCTTCACACTCCATTCCTTTCTTGATGTAGAGGGCAACACCTCTTCCCTTCTTTCCTTACCTGTCCCTCTGGAACAGCTTATAGCCATCAACAGTTACACTCCAGTCATGGGAATCATCCCGCCAGGTTTCAGTAATGGCAACTGTGTCATGGTTTTCTAACAGCATAATGGCTTCCAGCTCCTCCTGTTTGTTTTCCCAAGCTGTATGCATTGGTGTACAGACTGTTCAGCTGGGCAGCCAGCCTTGTTGCCTTCTTGGGACATCTTGATTCCTTTGATGTATTTCCCTTGAAGTTCCCTGTTGCCGCCTTCTGTTTTCTCAGTGGTCCTTGTCTCATTGTCTCCTTTTCTCCTCTATTCCATCTTACTCTGCATGCTTGTCCTTGCCTCCACTTTTATCCTTTGTAGATTTGCTGGAAGCATTCACATATCTGCCTCACGAAATGAGTTGAGATTATAGCTGCTAAGGCAAAACACCATGCTTCTCAGCTACTTCTGCCTGAGAGATCATGTAATTTTTCTAGAAAAGGAGAGAGACTTAGGTTACTGATCCTTTTCTCAATTTGTGGTGCCACATATATAGAGTTGTCTTGTAAATCTGGTGCTTTTTGAAATTATGTGGTTCAGCGTATGTGCTTTTCAGAGTGTGCTTATGTTCCCCAGGAGAAGAAAAGGCAGTCAGGAGAGGGTTGTAATGCATTTGTTTGCTTTTCCTTAGAGCAGCTAGGGTGTAACTGGGGATTGATTTCTGTGCCTGACCCTGCATAGCGGAAAGGGGATGGTGGTGGGAAAGCCCCACTGGCTAGCCATTTGGGTGGCAACAGCCTGCAATAGTATCTTCATTGATTGATGCTAGTGTGCTTTCACCTGGGACAGGAGAGGCTAAGACTCTCCTAGGGAAGTCAGGAATGGCATGTCACTAGCATCCAGAGATCAGATGGCTGCTGAGGGAATCCCAGCAAAATGTGTGTGTTCGTGAGTTCAGTATAGTTTCTGAAAGTTGTATTATGGGATCTATGAATGTGAAGGAGTGAAAAACAGACATTACACCTTTCAAAGAGAATGTCTCAGGTGCCAGTGGAGATCCCAAATTTACCTATATTACTGTATGTTTCTCTTATATTTTATTAAGCCTTAAACCTTTTCCATCAGAACCCTAAGCCCAAGCTGCCATAGTACAGTGTTAATGCCTCTAAAGTGAGCCTGTCCAAAATAATTTCATTGTCCTTGTTGAGTGAAGTGCAACAATTAAGCCGACAGCACAAACGGGTCCAGATAAATGGGGTATTTACAATTATTTCAGTTTGGATAATCTAATGTGATGTTCATTGTGCTGCTAAGAAGTGTGCTTTCCAGTGACGGGGGATCCTATTCTGTTCTCTCATTCGCTGGGTGTAAATTCAGTGTTGCTCTGTGGAGTCTTGTAGAGTTTAAGCTACTTAACACCACTGCAGCTCAAATGAGAATCTGTTCCTTTTTCTTTATGTGCCCTGTATGGCTGTCTCCCTTCAGCTGTGCTTGCGTTTTATGCAGCCAGGGGAGCAGGAAGGTCATTTTCTTTTTTCCTGGGCCAGGGTTGTGTTGTTGAACTTCTTCACTTCAGGGAATCCAGCTTTCTTTGAGCATCTCTTTTCTCTCCAGCACAGGAACTCTGACTGACAACTCAAGTTACTCTCCATATCTGCCACTGCTGCTGACTTTCTGGGTAGCATTGCAATCCAAATCCCTTATTACTAATGCCTTGCTTTCTTGGTATTAGCACTTTGAAATGTATTCTGGCTTCCCCAAATCTGGCTAAAAATGCATAACAATCCCAGTTGAAAGGCAGGGGATTAATACTGGCAGATCACTGTTACTGTCTGCTCCATTTCTGAAGTATATATTGCTTCTCCTTCCCTCCTTCTGCCCTATTCCCCCTCAGCCCAACTCCCCAAAAGCAACATGCTGTGTTACTGGGCAGTCTTCACCGCTTAATCACATTTGGGCCCAGTGTTTCTCCTCAGACCCTGGAGTGTGCAGTGCTTAGGCCTTGGTTATTAGTTTACACAATAAATGAAGCCCATTAGAAGAGGATAATCAAGGCTTGGAGAAGGCCACCTCACTCATTATCTGAGGAGGTTATGTTAAGCCTCTGTAGTTATTAATCATATTTTCCCATGCAGATAGCTGAAGATTAAGAGTCATGTTTATCCTCTTTACTCCTTTTTTTTTTTTTTTTTGCACTGACGTGCCAGTGCTTTCTATTGTCATTGTTATGATTATTCACAGCCTATCCAGTCAGGAAGGACTGTTTTTGAGATGTTGCTGAAGCCTTTCACCTGTCCATGGTGGCTTGATGATGCAGAGCAGAGCCACTGGAGGTCTCTCCATTTATATGCCGAAAAACATCCTTGAGAGTCCTAGAAAGTTTCTGCTAGCTGTTATTGAATTGCAGTATCTTGTCCAGAGGCCAAGAGAGTTCTGAACAGAAGCCGACACTGTTACCAGTGCCAAGTTTAACATCTCTTGATGTCACTTGCTTTGCCTTTTAATACCAGCTCTAACCTTGAACTTAGACTAAGAGGACATGCTCCCCTGTAGCTTTTCGAAATCTAGCCTAACATTCTTTTAATCAAAGTGAATGACCCTTTTTCATTTTCTTCATTTTAAAGCACTTAAATCAACACGGATAAAATCAGCTCTGTACTAGGTGGACTTAAATGTTTAAAAAATAATAAATTAAAAAAAAGTATTTATTCCATCAGATAAAATGTCAGTTCAACATTTTTTCTGTAGAAATGACTCTGTTTTCTTTAATTTTTACCCCTCTTTCTGGCAACTACAAGATAATAAAATCTTCATCAAAACCCAGTGCTTAAGTGTGGTGATTGGAATTTTCTCCCTCAGAGGACTTTAGTCATCTGTTGGGGTTTGACCCAGTAGATAACTAAGTACCACACAGTCGTTCACTCACCCTCCCCCCCTAGTGGGGTGGATGAGAGAATTAGGAGAAAATACAGTAGAACTTGTGGATTGAGATAAAAGCTGTTTACTAAGACAGGAAAAAGTAAATAGAAATAGCAGTAATTATACACAAAGTGTTACACAAAGCAATTGCTCACCACCCACTGACCGATGCCCAGCCAGTCTCCAAGCAGCGGCCCCTCCCTAGCTGACTCCCCTTCCTTATATTACATGATGTCATATAGTGTGGAATATCCCTTTGGTTAGTTTGGGTCAGCTGCCCTGCTCCTGTCTCCTCCCAGCTCCCTGTGCATCCCCAACCCCTTCGCTGGCAAAGCAATACAAGAATCACAGAATCACAGAATTGTATGGGTTGAAAGGGGCTTTGAGAGATCATCGAGTCCAACCCCCCTGCCAGAGCAGGTTCCCTACAGCAGGTTGCACAGGTAGGCGTCCAGGCGGGTCTTGAATATCTCCAGGGAAGGAGACTCCACAACCTCCCTGGGCAGCCTGTTCCAGTGCTCCGTCACCCGCACTGTGAAGATCTTCCACATCTTGGTGCAGAACTTCCTGTGCTCCAGCTTAAGGCCATTGCCCCTTGTCCTGTCCCCACAGACCACTGAAAAGAGATTCCCCACATCCATTTGCCTCCCACACTTCAGATATTTGTANCTGAATGGCAGCACAGCCTTCTGGTGTGTCAGCCACTCCTCCCAGTTTTGTATCATCAGCAAACTTGCTGAGGGTGAACACTATCCCCTCATCAAGGTCATTGATGAAGATATTGAACAAGACAGGACCCAGCACCGACCCCTGGGGAACACCGCTAGTTACAGACCTCCAGCTGGACTCTGTGCCGCTGATCACCACCCTCTGAGCTCAGCCAGTAGGCCAGTTCTCAATCCACCTCACCGTCCACTCATCTATTCCACATTTTCTCAGCTTTGTTATCAGGATGTTGTGGAGACAGTGTCAAAAGCTTTGCTGAAATCAAGGTAGATGACATCCACTGCTCTCCCCCCATCTACCCAGCCAGAAGCTGAGAGACTGAAAGGTGCTTGGCTCTGTTCAATGCTGCCAGGCAACAGTATAAACAATTGGTATTTCATCAGCTTGTTTTTCTCTAGAACCAAAACGTAGCTTCGTATCAGACATTATGAGAAAAGTATAAACTAAGACATCATAGAACAGTTACTTCAATGAAGTTTAAAATAAGTTAGCATCTAACTTTGTCATAGTGACTGGACAACCATCTAATGGCAAGTCACATCAGTGTATAACTGTCTTCATCTGCTTGCACACCCATTCCTTTTGTGTCATTTAACAGTTTTCTAGAAGCTGCACTCAATTTTCATCTTGTTTTGCTTAAAAAAATCTGCTTTTTTGTGAGTGGATTTAGCTTCTTATGTAGGAGTCAGGACAGTGATGTTAAAAAAATTGTACATTATTAAGGCCATAGTATCCATCTTACAAACTTAAAATCATCAGTTTATCCAATAGCTAAAACCTAGCTACATCCAACTACATTCACTATATCCAACTTGGAACGTTGGACCCAAAAAAATTACCAAATTGTCCATCCTAAAATTACTTTTCACTGTGTGCAGAGAGGCACATATCCAGAATGTACAGTTCATGTAATTTCTCCTTTTACTGAAGCAAACTCCTAACCCTGTTTTCTCCTTGAAAAGCCTAAGTGCAGGTGGTTCTGTTTTCCTCGCGCTTACAATGATGACATTACTGTGGCATGCTTGAGCTTCCAAAACGCTATAGATAGATGCTGATTCTTCATATCCGGTGGCAATAAACATTTCTGTCTTGAAATGGAGGGCCACTGATCTGTCACTTGATGATCAGACTCCTTTTTTTTTTTTTTTTGTCCTAGACCTGACAGTATTTTTGCTTAGTGAGCATCTTATGCATTGTATTTATCTTTTTCTTTCTTTCTTTTTTTTTTTTAATTGAAGCATTTTTCTCTACAAAATGTCAATTCAAGACCTTTCAGTCTGAGAGACTGTGTTAATTTAGATCAAGTATTTGTATTAGACTTATTTCTTGGATATGTTAGCTAATTCTTCTTAAAGTGAACGGTCCAGAACAGCAGTAGTTAACCCAAGGATACAAACATGACATTTGTTGGACATAGGGAGCTTCCCAGGTACAAATCCGTGCCCTATCTAATTCAGAATAAGTCAACAGGCAGTGCCTTTACTCTAACCATCCCCATTAAGTTTCCTGATCAATAGATTCTTAGCTATTTGAAGAGAATATTTGTGAATGTACATCTTTTATTTTCTCTTCCTTTATTTTCTCTTCTCTTTTATTTTTAGAATAAATTTTATTTAAGTTATTTTCACCTGAAATACTAAGGACATTTTTTGAGCAGATGAAGATTTTTGTATAGATCTTTGAAGCTCTGTAGTATACCTGGTTGATTTTTAGAGAACTATAATCTATAGCATTTTGACATGCGGACATCAGATTTCACAAAGGTATATTGGTAGATCCTAAGTTGCCTATCTCAAAACTGGTCACCTTTATTTTCCTTAGTTGGGTAAGTGGGGCCATGAGAAAAATGTAGTGAGAAAATATCAGCCCATAATAAAGTGTAAGTTTGAGGGCTGAAGCAAAAAATTAGATTCTGGCTAATCTAGGTTTAGTATGTTGACAGAAAAGTCAATGAACCCGCACTTGACTTATCTAACAAAATGGAACTAATTAAGCTTCCCTCACTGTCACCTCTTTGATTACTAGGCATTTGAAATTTTCCAGAGTAGGATTTTTCCTTTCATATGCAACTGTTTGTGTACAGTACTTTAGCACTGACAGCCACTGCTTTTGACTAAAGTGTTCCAGACATTCTTATGATGCTGACAAAAAATGATAACTGTTAGGAGGGAAAAGCTCTCTTACAATATAAGGTGATGGCTCAGGATGACTCTTGCCTTTCAGAAAAAGGTTGTCTCTTTCCCCTTTCTCATGACTGACCTGAAAATAAATAAGGGAAGTGACATTCTTACTATTACTTTAAAAAGGGGTGTGTGGGAGAACAAAAGTAAGGAGAATTTCTTAGACTTGTGCTGTACTTGTCCATATTGTATTTGACATCTGTAATAAAATCTGGGTCAGATATAATTTTCAATAGAAAGCGGCGTCTTACAAACATCTCCATGCTTGTATTAGGGTCATGCCAAGAATAATAGAGACTATTGTCACTGCACCGAGCCTCTGCATTGTAATAAATATACCTCCCTCTCTTTTCTCTGCTTTTCTCCAAGACGTATTATAAGATGCCTATCATGGTCCACAACATGTCACCAAAGGACACTAAAAGAGACACTGATTATCAGGGAGCAAGGCTCCTCAAAGCATCTCTGAGCAATGGGAAAAGATGTAACCTTAGCAGTGTCTTGCTTGATGCCATATCTTTTCCCCCTGCCTGGTAAGAATTGTAGGAGAGAAGGAGAGCTTTTGTGAAGGGCTTAATGGGAAGAATGTTTTGTCTGGGAATGAAAAGTGTCCTGAGGAGAGATGAGGCAATAACACATTGGCATGTGGAAGAGAATGGTCCTAGGTAATTTCCAAGGACCTTAGTAGTCTACTCAAAGCCTCCTGTTCTGTTCTCAGGAGCACAACCATTAGGCAACTGCCTGTATTCAGAAGAGATCTTTCTGTATTATCTTAGCATTAAGCATGATGTCCTACTGTAGCTGTACACTGTCCTCCCGCACTGGGAAGTTTCCTGTGATATCACAGACTTGCACCTACCTCTAATCTGTTCACATCCAGGCCAGAGATGGCTCTTGGCTCTTCCTCATGCATCCTGCCCTATCAGTTCTTGTCAGTGCTCACAGAAGCGTGGTGGACCAAGAGTCCCGATCTGGCTCCCCTCCTGAATATCAACATCTGCTTCTAGTTGTCAACAATGCTTCCAAGACTGAGCTTCAGTCATACCTCACTCACTTGTTGTGAGACAATTGAAAACAAAAAAAAGCACCAAATTTCATTTCATTTGTGTGTCAAACATTTTGAAGCCAGCTCATGTTGCTAAAGGGCTTATCTACCTCAAATTTCATGGCTAGACCTGCCCTGAAATGCTTTCACTGAATCTCTCCTTTTATTCAGTGGTATTTTCTGAAGTAGATGATGAAGTCTAGCTTTCTCCAGGGGTGTGACACCTGTTCTCATCTGTCCAAAGCCTGGTTTTACTTGACAAATACATCAAGAATTCAGTGTCATCTGTTTGGTGCTGCATACCTGCATTTCCTTTATATTTTCTCTTTTTCCTTCTTTTTCCAAAGCCTACTGACATCCTTTGCTGTGTTTGAGGGGCTAGTGTAGATCAAAGTCCTTCCAGGATCAAAAAGATATGCTGCATGCAATCCTTATAGTTACAAAAAAGGTCTTTCACTGACAGAATAATGTTTCTGTGCATTTTCAGCAGCCTATCAGACTTGATTTAGGCATAGCTTTGGATTTCATAGGGAAAGAAAAGATTTTCTGTCCTTCCCCCAAATACATTAGAAGTAAGAAAATGAAAAAAAAAAAAAAAAAAAAGGCTCAGTTTGGCTAGGTTAAAGAATGGGAGAACAGCTTTCTTGAAACTCTGGAGAAAGATTTAATGTGACTGTGCTGTGGGTTTAGTTTGCTGTGTCAAGTAGACAATTGGGAACTTCAGTGGAGAACAAATGTATTCAATGCAAAAAAGAAAGACAGGGTTGAAAAACTTGCTTGTGTTGGTTACGTTATTCTGATGGTATTTTGTCAATATCTTATGTTCCTTCCCTGTGAGATTTTTGCTCCTTAAATTGCTGCTCAATATAATCTCTGACATTTTAAGAAGTAGGTGAGTCCAGAGTGTGTTCTGGAAGTAGAATAACTGGCCTTCAGTACAGGATAATTATTTTGGGCAACTATTTCTTGCAAGTCTTTTCTTTCTCCAGCATCAAGCACACCTTTGAAGGAGAAGCCTTGAAAGCATAAGTATGCATTAATGAACAGTTTTCTCACTAGCTTGAATCTTTTGTATTCTATCTCTTGGGGCCTCTGAAAAGCTTTCTGAAAGTTTATGACATAGGCACTGAAAACTGAATACAAACACTCATTTTGCAAATCCATTAGTGGAGGTTCCTATTAGCTTAAAGTACTCTGACAACACTTTTTTTTTTTTTTTTTTTTTTTTTTTTTTTTTTTTTACTTTTGTTTTTTTTTTTTTTTGCCTAACAGCTTGAGGTTTTGTTGTATTTTGTTTTTCAGAATGATAAAAATCCTTTTTTATTTTCCAATGACAATTCTGTTTGCAGTTAGGGGGAAAAAGATTAGTTTGTCTTTCTTCTGTCATGTCAAGAAAATACAAAAGTAAGAAGCATAAATTATAAGTAATACTCCTTCCCATACCAACTCAGGGAAAAAAAATGGTATTTTTCCTGGGGAAAATAATTGATGATTAATATTTCCTAACAAATAATCCTGGTGCTCCATAATCCACACTCAATTATTTAAAAAATCTATCAGTAGAATGATATTTTATTAATTAAGTTTAGGCACGTAACTGTTTACTGATGGTGTTATTGGGTTTGATTCTGTTCTGGTTCTCCCTGATGCACAGTGACAAAAAGAAATACTCACAGATAAGTTGCATGCAGAAGAAACATACTGCTTTCAAGAAGATTAGAAATCATCCCTTGATGCCCACTTCATCAGAGCCTGTTTATTTACCAGAAGAGTCTTAGTTTCATTCCTATCTGATATTTCTTCTCTAATTTTGAGCATCTACACCTCTTAGGGTACAAGTAGCTGTCCCACAGGTCCTCAGAAGATAGGAAAAAATATAGATGTGCTTTCTAAAGCAGTGCTTGTCAGGAAGTAGGAGACGCCATTTCGATCTGTGATTACTTGTTAAGGGATCATACACTTATTGGCTTGTCTCAGTGGCATATCTTCAAGAGTGCATACATGGTAAATAAC
Organism: Penelope pileata; assembly: GCA_013396635.1. Taxonomy (NCBI): domain Eukaryota; kingdom Metazoa; phylum Chordata; class Aves; order Galliformes; family Cracidae; genus Penelope; species Penelope pileata. The sequence continues at coordinate 403,103 of WBMW01004561.1, read as the reverse complement.
TGTTAATTCCCCTGTTACATAAAGCATATTTTCTATCTTGTCTGAAGTGAGGAGGTGCTGATCCCCCTTTGAAGGCTTGTAGTGTTTTTTGTCTTGGATGACATGTTCAGGAGACTGAGTTCTTTAATCAGCACATGCTCAAAATGAGTGTGCCTTTCTCTCCCACAGTTAATTCCTTGAAATTCTTTCCTCAGTGCCTTGCAAAGTAAACAACATTAGTGTCTTACTTACTTTCAAAAGAATAATCCCCACTTGTCATTACAGATAGATGATATGGTAACTCGTGTGCAGTAGGATAAATATGAAATAATTGAATTCATATTCTTGACTGAAAGACCAAACTTCTGCAGGGCATGAAATGGTTACGCGAAACAGATAATATCTTGTACTTTTTACATTTCTCAAATAAAATAAATAATACTTGAGAAACATAGGGGGATTACATGTGAATTACAATAAGTTTATCTAAATTTTAACAAATTTGAGATCCATTCCATGGATGACTTTCCACCTCTGGGTCATGATATCCTTGCCTATCATCAAACATGATATCATCAAACATGCCTATCATCAAATATGATCAACAGAAAATCTATAAAAATAGCTTTAAGGGAAGTATAAAAGCTGATATTGATAAATGGAGTAAAAATTCAGCTTCTTTTCCAAAGAAATGCATTCATAGTTTTGCACAGTCTCTGTGAAAGTGAATGTTATAGAAACCTTGTTCAAGAGTATACTGAAAAAATGATGTGATGAAAACAGCTTCAATTAAGTGAATATTGTTTGTATACAAAAATGCAAACAAAAATATTGTTTACAATTCTGATTAAGATAAATTTTTGAAAAATATGCAAAAGAAAGATTGAAAAGTAAAAAATTTTTTAAAAAAGTAACAAAAGATTTAAAATGTAAAAAAAGACAACCATCACAAAACTGGAAAGCCTCGAAAAGTGCTAAAGCATCTTTCACTGAGGAAGGAGACGCCACCAACATGAGAAGATTGGTTAAATCCTGTTACATTAAGCTCTCTGGTTTATGACCCAAGCAGTCTGGGCCAGCTCAGCATGGTCCTCAAAGCATTTTCGCAAGAAGTCCTGACAATTTTCCACTGAGCACTTATCCACCACCACAGGCAGGTCTTACCACTGGTCAAGTCTGCAAAACTGCTCTGCACAACAAGCATTGCTGAGGCATCTTTCTCATGAGCTGCCAATTTCCTTGCTGAAATTCAGGAAGCTAGTTCTGTTTCATAATGTTTGGCACTGGTCCCTGCAAGTCTGGTGCGGGTTCCAGACAACTCTGAGCTGAGATCACTCTGCTCTATCTGTTAGTGAACCAATTTTGGTTGTGGCTGTAATGGTGTGAGAGACCACCTCTCTCTGGGATAAGCAGAGGGCTCCATAAGCATGTTAGAGTTTGTGAGATCTACTACAGAACGATGATACATCCAGTAGCATATGGCCTGTGTGTACGTGTAGTATGTCTGCTTGCTGCTGACTCACTGATGCTTCTGCAAACAACACTCACATGTTTAGGAGAGGTCGCCTCTCTGTGTACTGAAGTCCCACCGGTATCTCTTACGTCATCTTGGGAGTCCGTGAGATTTAGCAATTGTGTTGCACGTTATTTTTGTTTTGTTTTTTTTTTTTAGACAAAAAAGAACAACAGATTTTCTGAAATTAGGATTAAAACAGAGTTTTAGTTTCCTAGGGTGGAAAGGAAGACACTGAAAAGGCTCTTCAGATAGTTTTTGACATCTTGCTGTGGACTAGTCAACAGACATGACTCACTTTTGTACAGACAACCCTCTTTAGTACTGGTGGGGAGGGAAGAAGTAGATTGGATTTTCCAGTAATGTTATAGAAGAGCAATAATGACTTTATATAAAGAAGATTGTGGGTAGATTTTTCTTAAATATACATTCAGTCGTTGTTTTGTTCTACTCCTATTGGAATCAGTGAAAATTTCATGAGGATTCCTTGGAAGCAGATCTAAGAAAAAGCCCTCTGTGTGTGAGCTATCTGTAGCGTCCATTCCCACTAAAAGTTGGAGGAAAACTGAGACAAGGCTTAGCGGGCTTTCTACAAGTGTTGCAAATGATAGAGCTCTTATTTCCAAGGAAACTGTTTTTCTCATACTGAGAAGCTGGTGGGAGTTGTGCAGTGGGTAGGTGAATATAGTTCTCAGACTGGTTTGGTGGTGGCAGACATGCTAGTTTAACTGGAATACACAGTCAAGTGATTTGTTTGTTAGCTTAAGCTAAGGCAGATGTGGTGTTCTGCCCTTGAAGTGTTTCTTTGTGAGCTCACTGATCTCAACTTCTATATCTAGCTGTTTCCCTTCCCTCTCTCAAAACCACTCTAAATGGCTTTTAGTGCTTTAACTCTAGGCTAGCTGGCTTGCCAAAGTCCAAAGAGTACAAAGTAAATTGTTGTTGCCCTGATGGGCTCCCAGGGCTGTCCTAACAGTTGTTCCCTGGCTGTACTGCAGCATCGGCTTTTTCCCATGGTCCACTGACTCTTTAATAATGTACAGAGCCTACACATCATGGACAGTTGCCCTTTCTTGTCCTTGAATGGACAGGGCAAATGAGATTATTGCCCATCTGCTCTGTTGGCTTGTGGGAAGAAATCTCACCTGAACTTTCCTAAACTGGCCTTTTGCACGATCAGCTGGGTGGTTCAATTTGTGAGTTACTAATCTGAGCAAAGCTGGCTGCTCTGAGCCTAAAAGCAAGAGTACTACCTCTTTATACTGCAGAGACATGCACAGGTGACTGTAGCACTACTGCTGTAAGCTGCATAGGGCTTTGTAGTTTAGATGCTCACCTGTAGCTGAACAGGCTGAATGATGCTCACCTCTGATACCTCTTCTGTGGAGGCAGATACCTGGGTAGGCTTTTACTGTTCTTTACATTTATAAATCACGCATTAGCACTTTGAACTTCTGTTCTCACAGCTAATAATCCACCCTGACAGATGATAGCGTTTCCTTTGTCAATGCTTGCCTGTAGTTCCCAGATGGCCTTCTGCAGGGAGAGGAAATGGGGATGATGTATCCGTTTCAAGCACCTATCTGCAGGCTGCAGTATGCTGTTTGGAAATGAAAGATTCAAGCCAGACTTCATGCAGACACTATATAGGAGATGAAAATAAAGCACAAGGACTTCAGCATCTCTCTTTGTTTAGCACCTTAAACTCCGACTATTTCTGTATTGCAGTAAATCTCTCTAATTTGGTTCTCAGTGATCCTTGGAGAATATATCATCCTGTCCTGAGACCTGAGGTTTCAAGTTTGTTCCTAGGTTAACCATTAGAAATATGAATAACATTGGACAGATCAGTTTGGCTCTCTGACACATGGGCTTCCACCAGCACAAGGAAGATCAGGTATTCATTACCAAGTTCATTGCCCCTCTGTACAGAAGTTTTTTTTCTCAGCCATTTCACTATTCTCAGATGCTGGCAAGAGTTGCTAAAACACAAAATGTTTTCCCACCTCTTGGCTTTTAAAAACTGTAAGGCTCTGAAATAAATTTCAAAAACACCAACCAAGCAAAAAACTGAATTTATCATCACTTGGTAGGTCTAGATAGGGCTATTCATGAGAACAATCCAAAGGCCTTCACCTTGACTTCTCAACATAGTTTGATGTGATTTTAATCTGATTATTAGACTCTCGGTACATCTTGCAAGCTTGTAAAAGATACATTGCTGGCAGAAGTGTTTTAGTTACTGGGGAGACTTTTTGTTGTTGTTGATGTATGTGTTGCCTGCCATAAATACTCATTTGAGAGGCAAAGGTCGCTTGGTAACTGCTTAGCAGCTTTACTTTCTGAAATGAAACTCGAGGACTGTGTTGGATCTGCAGCAGAATGCGTGTGGGGTGTGAAATAGATAAGAGAAGCATTGTAGCAGCCTGCTTAATTTTTTTTTTTCCTTCATGCTGTTTTGTTTTTTTTCACATTTTTTTTTTTTCTTTTACCGCTCTGAATGTTCAAGTTCCAGTAAGAGGTGCAGAAGGGACAGCAGGACAGCCTTGTTAACTAAGCGCCCTGTGTTTATTTACAAGGCTGCATAGTACAGCCTGTGGCATAAAGGGATGCAGTCCCAATGCCATGACCTTCTCCTGTGCCAACCCAGGGGATTTATCTGCAGAGTAGCAGATGCAAATGTGGGCTTGTTTGTTAGGCTAACCAGAACAATTTGGTAACCAAGGACAGTAGGTAATCAAGCCTTGACTTATGAATTTCATTATGGATACGGAAACCAGCCTGAAGAGCAAACTGAGATTCTGACATGTCAGAGGTGTGCAACCTAAATGCATCCTAACCATACATGTTCAGTCCCCATGGTGCATTCAGCTTTCATCCTACTTCTGTGGAATCTACATACATAACTGAGTATACTTACTTTAATAGTAAGTATGTACTTACTTAAGTAGTTATACTTACTACTAACTACATGTGTAAGTATAAATTTCTGCTAGGGATGTTAATATCTTTAGGAACTATGGTGATACATGTGACATAGCAGAATTGGATGATAGAGCAGCATGTTCTCATTCCAAACTTCTTCTTTAACTTGGGGCATCTGCTTATTCCTCTATAGATCAAACAAAGCTCAAAGTAGGATCATCTCTTCTCAGGAAATTCCACAAATGTGTTTTGGGATCAATTTTAGGACAGATATAAGTTGCCACATTTGTAGATGACAGTTCTGTTTTCTCCTTGGTGCTTGAATATCATGCACCACAATTATATGAGGATACGTGCATGTGTGTTTGTACATATATGTATACATATATAATGTTATATTTAAGCAGACTTAAATGTGTCATTTAGAACATGGTTTCACAAGACAATTTTGATAAGCTAAATTTGGTCACAAAACAGGTGCTCATCATCAGCAGTGACAGAACTGACACAATAATGGCATCTGCTGGATAGAACCAACCATCTACAGCTTCAAAACAGCAAGCAGCACATGGTTTGGGTCATGTGATTGCAAGAGCTACCTGCTAAGATTGAGAATGTTACTTTTATCATTTAAAACAAAATGCTGCTGGATATTACAAGCAGAAATGATGGGTGAAAAACAAACAAGCAAATAACAACAACAGAATAAACAGAACCCACCCCTTTCTTCTCCCAAAAGCAGTGAAATCTTTTCTGAAAGAATATTGTTTTCAGTGTATTTCTTAATGTGATGGTGTCTCAGATCCGGGATACCATTTTGACCAAGATTTCGTGTTTATCCTGTTTTACTGAGATCTGAAAACTGAAACTGATCTGAAACTTGTAGAGAACACTTCTCAGAAATTACCTCTGAACGGTGAATAATATGCAGTGATATTTCTTCTCTTAAAACATTGTTCTCTTCAAAGCCTTGAAATGATTGCTAGATTGAGTGGTATTTTTCTGATACACCATGGTGGCCAACATGATCTCTTCTAGCAGACTGACATTAGAAGGCAATTCTTGATGCAGATTGTGGGCTGCATGCCTAGGCAGCTGACCACAAGGAAAGCTCTGTGTGTAGGTGACCTAAAGCTGGCACACTGTTACTAATGGATGATTTGTGTCACCCAGCTGCTACAACTCAATCTGGACATTTTTCTGTACTATAACTAATGAGCTGTGCCTAGCTTTTTGGTTGTGCAAGGAAGTTCACCCCACTTGCAATTACCTTACAAAAGAAAAGTGCATGCCTGAGTCATAAAGCAGTATTTTGTGATCATAGCTGTGATTCATCTACCGTAACTTCAGCCTTCTGAAGCTGAATGTGACCAGTCATCCCACCTACTCTTGTCTACTGGATAACGAGTGACCCAGGACCAGCAGCTTGAGCTGAGTGATGTTGGGGGAAACAGCTCTGACAACGTAGCTAGTGAATTAGACTGGCTTCTTGCTCTTGTGCAAACCAGTATCCAGTACTCCAGTATGAAGCAAGTCAGAAAGTGGCTTTTCATTCTATTATTCTCCCTGCCTGGAAGACTTGCATTGTGCTGCTTGCATAAACTCTTCCCTGTCTTTATTAAACTATTTATCTGAGGGAGCTTCATATTTTCTTTTAGGATAAACTGGAGATAATGCAATGTGCTTGTTTTAATTTGCAAGGTTAACTGATCTAATTATCTGTGTGTGTTTATTTAAATCCTTTTGAGCACTCGGTGATTTCAGGTGGCTGCTTTGTATTCCACCAACAGGAAATCTCTTAAAATGAGATGATATAGCTCAGTGGGTCTTCTTGTATAAAGGATTTTCTAATAATGTATGAATTTATTAAAGACAAAGATAAATAGGGGGTTTATTTACATCAAACAAATTCACAAGGAATTATTTCCTTGAACTGGAGAAGGCTGACTACTATCTACTCTTACTATGTGAAAGGATTATCCATATTTTGTGAAAATGTAAGACACCAGCATAGTGGGTGGGAATTTTTGACATGTCACTTTTTGGGGTCAGAGAAGTTACTTAGTGTCTCTCAGTTAACATTTTTGCAAAACGTCTAAACTGTGAAGACTTAAGGGCTTCGGTGATGCATTACAGTGCTAAACTTCACCAACTGGATGCATTATTACAGCCTTTCTGCTTTTTTGTTACTATATACCTGGTAATTTGAATAAAGAAAATGTTCTACTCTAATTGCCTATATAAAAACTAGCAAAACTGAAATGTGGGGGAGATATTCCCCTTTCCTTACTCACATAGTGAGGGCAGTGTCTACTAGCTCTTACATGATCTAATGAAACAGCAAATTAGTTACTAAGTTAACCTTGTTTTCTTTCTTTCCACACCAGTCCTTCAAAGCTGAAGGGAATCCTGCAATAGCTATACTTAGATCTGCTGCTTACAAAAGTTGTTTTTGTATCTGGTATTTGCCCCAGGTGGTTGCAACGCAGATTAGGATAGTGATCCACTTAACTAGCTGCTGATGTTAAGCAGCATGGTGCTGTGGGAAGAGGGGCTTCATAGTTCAGCTGTTGAATGAACATGGCCAGCTTGCCTCCAGATCAGAGCTGCATCCCATCTATACCTCTTCTCCAGGTTCTCTTAATCTCTGAGCTCTGCGATAAGATTGAATGCAGCTCACTTCTGCTTGCCTGCGCTTGCCAGCGTGGAGTCACCAAGGTCCCTCCATTTTGTAGCGGCAGTAAATTTCTTATGTTTGTGCGACAGAAGGCTTTCTCCTAGTAACTGCATGCTAGCTCTTAATGCTCACCATATTCATGAATTTTTCCTCCTATTAGCTCACAAAGCCACCTTTGCTAAACGGATGTAGAATCATTTGCTCTTTTCTGAGCAAGCCTTAGCTCCACAGCCCAGCACATTCATCTTATCTTTTTGGAGCTTTGTTCACTTCAGCAAAGCGTATATCTTGCTTCATTTAAGCACCTGCCAGTGATAAACAGAAGAGAGACAGGTGCTAATCTCCCTGGGTCTCCCAATCCCCCAGGACAGAGGCCATATGATTGTGGTATGAATTGCTGATGGATCACTGTGTCAAGACGTGACATCAGTAAAGCGAATTGGCAGAAGCCCTTCCCCAGTTTGAGATGTTTTTAAAACTCAGCTGACTGAGGCACTGCAGAATATGCTGCAGTAAACAGTCACGTTTTGGCTAGTGTGTAAAACAGCTCTGGTTTCAGAAAGAACGGTGTATATGGAAAGGCTTACTTTTGCTGATCCTGCTTACACTTCAGTCGCTCTTTTATAGGCTGTTGAAACATAGAGCCAAACTCTAAAGTCTTTCCCTGAATTATATGTGGTCTTTACTTGAGCAGAGCCTGCACTAAGTGAGCAAAATCTAAATAAGGCTGTCAAGGCTTTGACCTAGGGTATTTACTCACATGAGTCCCAGTGAGAATTGCAGACTTAATACTATGTTGCAAATGTAAGCATTTCAGCCCCTTCTCCAGTGCTCTGACAAAGTTAATTGTCTAATCTTGACACCAAATGCCCTGTACTTTTTTAAAGAGGTTTATGCATGAGACTAATTATCTACTGTTAATTTGGCTTCTAGCAGCTTTCTGTTTTTAACATTCATTGAATTTGGAAGCGGTACAGGGTGGCATTTTCGTGTAACTAGCATAAGGGCTGTGAACTGGATGCTAAAAGACAAAGACTGCAAATACCAGTGGGATACTCTGAAAGATGAGGAAAGAGTTTTTTTCCTTCAGCCTTTGTCTTGATGGCCAGAAATTCCAAGATGTATGATCCACAACTGTACTGTATTGGAAAATTCTACCAGTGTGTGCTTTCCTCACCTAGGTGAGTATTAGAGGGGAGACAGCCAACTTCTTACACCTCCTGTTCTCATCAAAGTTTCTGGCGCATGTGGGAACAGTAGAAATCAGGTTAATGTGAGAGCACTTGTTAGTGTTGCAAAGATGTAGACTGTCAGAGGTACTACTGTGTTAAGGACATGCTTATCATGTCATTCCTACCTTATGGAAAAGATATGTCGAAGACTATAAGATGACACTGAACTAACACAATGTTTCACGAGCAGAGGAAGGTAGCTGTCCAGATGCTTTTGTTTCAAACATGTTTAAGTAGATTAGAGCTTCTATAATCATTTTTGATTAGTAGCTGCACTAATGTAAACCAGGATTTGGCCAAGACAGCTTCTGATTTATACTTTGCGAACCGGCAGAGCATGGGCTGCCACATCGTGTTACACCAGTGGATGTTTAGTTCCAGGTTTGGGAATAGTGAACTCTGGTCCTGGGTTTCCAACTGAAGTTACAGTTCAAAGTTCAGCTTTGAAGCCAGTCTTGATGTCAAAATGATGTAGCTCTGAAGCAGTCAGTCTGTGTTATCAGACTTCCAGACAGCAGACCAAGACCTTTCGAACAGGAAACCCAAAGCAACAACAAACAAGCAGACCCCTTTGAAAAGAAAATTAATGCAAATTTCTTAGCAGCTCCACTGACACTGTAGATCTGACCGTTAAGAGGGTTTGTGACTGCTGAGTCTCTGAGATGATTGTTCTTTCTATAGCAATTTATTAGCTGATATAGGACTAAGGCTGCCATCAGACCTGCTTTGATTAGCAAAAATAATAAAAGTATTCAGGTGCTGTTGGTAATGGATTAGGATCCCAGGTTTTTACTAAAATCTAGGGGCTGAAAGTTTTTTCTTCCCTTTTGAGATGCTGTAGTGTCTTAAGCTTAATGAGATATCACCAAGAACCTGTAAGCTCTTTAGATGATGTAGGAGCAGCTTTAACTGAGCACGGTAGTGAAATAAATACATGCTGATAAATTACTAGCCAGTGATTTTTCTAAAGGAGCAGGTGCTTCATGGAGCTGGGAATTAGAAACAAGAAAATTAAAGAAAGGGTTGGTTACCGATCTGCTGGGCAATAAAGAGCATTGGAGTGGCTAACGGGAAAAACAGAGGGGCCATGGATGAGGACAGGGGACTCAGTGAGTCTGCTTTAGCTGAGCAGGAGACAACAGAACAGGAGGAGGTGTTGTGGTTTGAACCAGAAGATAGCTAAGTCCCACACAGTTGTTCGCTTACCCTCCCCCCTCATAAGTGGGATGGGAGAGAGAATTAAGAAAAAAAAATATAGTAGCNATATCAGACACTATGAGAGAAGTATCTTCTGTTAAAACTAAGACAAGAGGAAAGTTCAGCTCTGGCTTAATTGCAGGGGGTGCCACAGTCCCACTGTGTACACAAAACCCTGTCAATAGCGCTGAGGCGCCAGCGTGTTAATTAATGATTTACTTACACTGACCCCTGACCCTGAGGCAAATAAAGGGAATTTGTTTTGCTTCTATTAACTCCTTGGCTTGCTAAGCGGACGCCCCCCATAGTCCCCAGCATCACATGTCCGCATAGGATCTACCTGTGTCCTTTATTGCCTAAGGGTCCAGGGTGTGCCTAGAGGGAATTGATTCCCTCACAACAGTTTCTGCTTTGTCTCCTTGACCCTCTTATTGTGGAGCTGTTGGCTCCATTCACTTGGCTGGAGTTACTTCTGCATGCTGACAGGAGAAAAGAACTGGGTCTGTTCTTGCAGATGGTTCCCCTGATCAGTGTGTCTCCTTGGACAATTGCATATCCCTATGCGCTTCCATCAATCCACATCTCCTTGCCTGTTTGCTGTCTGAGATCAGAATGTGGCCCTTCCTTTCCATACAAACCTCTTGAACCACTTCTGCATACTGAATCCAAGCCACCTGGTTCTGACTAGAAAAGCAAGCTTGAGTCTCCATATGTGCGCAATGCACTGGCCCTTATTTTGAAATAGGCTCAGTGACCATAAGGACAGGGCTGAGGAGAGGGTGAGGACTATAGTGAGTGGGAAAAGATCACCAAGGTTCCTCTCTAGGAACATTGTGGAGGCAGAGACTCCAAGGTCTCAGTCTAGACCCCAGAAGAGGAGGAGAATGAGAGAACCTCGTATAGGATTCAGAATAGTACTGGGGCTTCTGATACTCCTTTTCCCCATATTTTTTCTAAAAGAGCGTGGTGATATGGCAGGGTAGGTGGTACAATGGAAAGACAGAAGTGTCTGCAGAGATCTGGATGCATTCCCTAGCAGTAGAAATGGAGATAGAAGTCACCATATCCTCAGGGACATCTGTAAATATCAGATTCCATTTAACCAAATGTCTTCTAGCAGAACCTGGCTCCTGTCCTGTGACCTATCTCAAAGCCAACTCTCAGCCACTGCAAAGCCTTCCTGTGTGACCATGGCCAAGCCTCAAGCCCACGCTGAGATTCAGGTCTCTTGCTCTCATGCAATAGAAAAAGATCTAAGTAAGCACTGGGAAAGCAAGAGGAGCAGCACTGACCTCTCCTTCCCCTGGGTGGTAGGAGGATAAATACGTTACAGAATGTAAAGCGCTTGATACTATGGAAATAGGAACTCTGTAAGTTACTTAGTTCACACACATGCAACTCCCAGAGGGCATAACTAGGGTTGTTCTGTTTTTTCAGTATTATTGCTTCAGGCATTACACCTGAAAATGCCAGATGTACTTAAATCAAGTGTGATGGTGTCACTGCATAGTAATAGTTTTTTGTCAGGGGGACGGACTGGGCTGCTTTCTCTCTCAAGACCACTCAGAAGACTGTGATGCAGAGTGGATTGGAAGGTAGATGGATTCCTTTCTACTGGAGGATTACATTTTTATTAAAGTAGCTGGTTGTTGCTTCAGTGGAGAGCCAGTGGTAGCAGCGGCTGTGATCAATAGAACCGTGCTTTTTATGTAAGATTTACTCTTGCTCATCCCAGTTTTGCCGAGAATGTTCAGTTAGCAATCGATAACGAGTTGTGATGACAAAGTAGCTCATTTCAATTGAATTTGGTATCATTAAAAATGTTAAAAAAGAAAACCCTTAGTCCCTTATACCTTTTTATAGAGAACCTTTTTGATGAGAAAATTTGGTGCTGCCCTAGCAACCCAGCAGGGTGAGAGCAACTGCTGGGCTCCTTCCTACCAATGCTGGTCTTGAGTTAGTGACGCTGAATTCAGCTCGTAGGTCTATGGGGAGGTCAGCCACCAGATTGGGTTGTGAGTCTCATTTCCCATGACCTGGTACGTCCCACCTTGTGCAGCAGTCACCTTGTCCTGCTCAAACTTCCCTCCCAGGAGAAAAAAGCATTTCATTTACAAATGAAAAATATTTGTAGAGGCGAGTGGTAGGAGAGGAAAATCGCTCGATTTTAGACTCTGTCCACACAAACTTTTTTATTTAAAATTGTTTCCTATGAGTTTTAAAATAAGTAAAAGGCGCCTTGTGTTTTTAAAGAAGCATCTGATGAGGAGAGAGATTTCCTGGTGGTCAGCTGGACTGTGATACAGGCAGCTCCCAAGGAAAGGTTTCATGATGCAAAAAAAGCTAAGCCTGCTGCTCCAACCTGACTCCTTATAGCCCTTGCTGTTGAGTCTGATTTGTAATTAGAAGCATGGCATTATGATAACTTTAAGCTTTGGAAGGTAACTGCTCTCATATATCTTGTAATTTTCCATTTTCAAAGTCAGAATACACTAAGTAAATATCCCTCTGGTGCCTGAAATGGGTGATTATCTTCCTTTCTGATTTGAAGCAACCCTGATGCAGGGACTAACTCTCTTCAACTTCTGGAGTCCAGCCAGCCCTTCTGATACTGACTGGAGTACAATTGCATTTACTAGGCTTGTCTCCTGCATTTCAGCTTGTTTAATTTCCTAATAAGTTCCTTTTTTGAGCGAGGGAGTGAAATGACTTCTTGCTATTCCAGGAAGCAGTGTCTTCCCAGGCCCATTGCCTCTCAGGTCAGAGTGACACAGTGGAGCAGAATCCTAGCAGTAACTAGTTACAGCATTGAAATAAATGGCAACAAAATTTAATTTCACTGGGAAGTGTTCTCAGTTATAGATTTGACTTTTCCTCTCCAATCTGCAGAATTTGTTTCTCCATTTACAGCATCTGATAAATACTGAGCAGAAATCAGCTTTCTGACCATTGTTTGGTTTCTTGCTTTGTCCCACATCCATCTTTAAAAACATTATTGGATCTAGAATGTGTTTCCATCAGCAGAAACGAGCATTTTTACATCAGAGCTAGGCAGGAAAAGTGTGTGCTTGCACACTGTGGGGTCAGGTGTGCTCTGACGGCAGGTGGTCCTTCCTCTGAGAGCTTCCCTGAGTGGAGCTGTAAAACGAGAGTAAGAGGAAGGGAATTGAATGAACTACCCCAAGGCGCAAAGCACTGTACTGCTAGAAGTCAGCATGGTACAAAAGTCTGCTTCAGCCCCATCCACCTTTAACACTGTCTGAAATCTGACAAATAAGCTCAGAGATCACATGGTGAGTGCAGAATGCAGGAAGAAGGACAGAGAGACTGCAGGCCAAGCTGACAGACAGACTTTGTGCAGGTTGCTAGGCAAAGGCAACTTGTGCCCGAGCCAGCAATCCGCAGCCTTTCCCAAGAAGTCTGAGTGCTGGAGATGAAGGTTGCTGCTATTCTGGTGTCAAGGAGCAATGCTTTCTTTTGTTAGGAGCATGGTCCCACTTTATTTGTTTCCCCTCCAGCCGGTGGGCATCAGTGGCAAGGTTAACTCCACCATGCGCGGGGAGAATTCCTCACTGCACTGTGCTCGACTTCTTTTGTTTTCAGTTATAATTTCATAACCTCTGCCGCAAACTTCTCCCCCTCTTTCTCCTCCTCCCCTTACTCTGGTGGTTTATGAGTTTTGTGCTGTGTGGCCTATTAAGGTTCAGTTCCCAGCCACTAAAAATGAGGAATTGGTTCCTGCCATTCCACACAAGGAGTTTTAATGCACTCGGTCGCCTGGAAGCCTAAATGCAATAGTTTTGTATCGGTGATAGTTGTGTAACATAAAACCTTAATAAAGGTTTATAAGGGAGGGGATATGAAATGGAGTGGATGGAGTTCAGCTCAGCACACAGCTCCATTGGGAAGTCAAACAAGGGAGAAAGTGCTTACAGCAATCCAGCTGTAAGCAGCTAGCAGCTGCATGCCATAGGAACACCTATGGCTGTGCCCCCCCACTATTCCCCCAGTCCTATTGACTCATCCTTGTGAGATAAAACTCCTGTTCCTCCCAGCCTTGCCTGCAGAGCTTTTGCCTGAATGGTGCCAGTTCCATTGGCTGGAATGACTTTCTGCAGGGGATGACCATGTGCCTCTTCTTGATGATGGAGAGCAGCCATCCACTGCTCTTCATAGCTCCAGAGACACAGGAGACACAGTACTTCCTCCAGACTGATGTGCTGATATAGGTGCCCACACATCATTAACTAATGAGCCACCAGCTCTCCCCTACACCTACCCTGAGGACTCCATTGGGCTAAAAACTGCCCTTTGCTCCTGCTTCAGTTTTTGCTTGACATATTGGGTATAATCCTAAAAAATCTTCTTGCTGTAACCTGTTTTGCTTGTAAACTATTAAAGAAGCTGCCCACCTCTGTTCAGCACTTAGCGTGATCTTTCTGCAGTAATCAGTGAGAAACGTGACATGTATTTAATAGTATTGTGGGACTCTGAGAGGAAATGCAGAGCCAGCCTCACACTGATCTGTTGTTCTTCTTCATGTCTCAGGGATGGTGGCACATGAGTTTGTGACTTCCCTGCCTCTATAAACTGATACCATACAACATTTCAATGTGTTTTTCCATCAAAAGCCCTGAAAGTAGTTGCATGGGAATGCATATAATGGGGTCTAGGTGTGCCCTTTAGCTTCATAATGGTATATCTACCTGAAGGTATTTTTTCTGGTTTTGTTCTTCAGCAAAGTATCAAGTGTTTTTCTCTTGCTTTTAATAAAATGTCTCATAAACCTGAGCATTTAAAGGAGTAAAGATGGGTTTGACATATAAGTTTTATTTGCTTTTACTTTCATTTGTTTAAAGACAAGGGGGAAAAAAACATGCTCTGTCAAACTTCTGTTGCTAGGGCTTGAAATCTAGCTTTCCGGAAAACTTAATGGAAGGGGAAAATGCGCAGAAATTTCTTCTCCTATGTCTGTTGTTTTTTAATTTTCTGAACTACAAATTCAACTCTTATCGTTATCGCCCCCAAATTCATGTCTTGTTACATTTTCAGTGTTTCCTGTCCTTTCAAAAACAGAAAAGCACCACTTGAAGAAGGGGGAAAAAAACAATGTTTGTAGGGAACACAATTTAAACAGAAAAGTTTTCATCATTTTGTAGAAACTTTCTTATCTGACTTAGATTTGGTTTTCTCTTTTTTCCTCAGTATTGCTTTTCAAACACTTCATGACTTCAGAAATTTAAATTCAAATCTAATTATAGCTGCTTTTATTTTTAAATTTTAATATATGTATTTTCAGGCTTAGACTGAAAAAAATACTAAGGTTTAAATGTATATAGGAGTGATTTTTTTTTTTTTAACTGAGTGGATGAAAGAAATATCTGAAATTTATTCATAAGGTATCTCCACTATCTCCAGTCTGTTTTTTAATATTGTAAGAAAAATGCAGGAAGAGTTTAACTAAGACAATGAACTGTCCTAAGTGGTTAGAAATGGTGCTTCTGCAAGGTGTGAATTCCCCATAAATATATTAAAGGGTATTAACCATAAAGCCTAAAAATGGTGGATGAATATTGCAATGAACTTTTCCACTGCTGATCAGATTAATAGATGGGATGAAGAGGAAGCCTAGTATAAGAGCTTCTAAAGGTCCTCAGGAGTTACTGCGCAGGACAAAAGGTAGAGAGGTGAAATGGACAAGAGGAGATACAGGTAACAACTGCACTTCTGTGCAGGTGCAGATTTGTCTGGTGCTACAATGATGGCAGAATGATAGCAGGTGATAACTAAATTATTGTTTCAATAATTTCAAAGTCTTAGTCCATCCCTTAGCATCCTGCTGCTGCCTTTGGGTTACTCTAGTGAGGGTACTAAGATATTTATTATTGTCTAATGATCAAGCCTATTCGCAGAACCTGGGTTGTTTTTTTTTGTGAATGTTGATAGACTACCTCATGTGCTGTCCTCCTGAGTCAGCAGAGGACAGTTGTTGCTTCACCCAGTGTCTTCACCAGAGCTGTCTTAAATTATGCACCTCAAAATTGATGTCACCATCTAGAAAAGTTTGAACAATTCGCTGACCAGTTTTCTGTCATAAATGTTTCATTGGCTTGCCTTCAGGATTATCACACCATAGACTGATTGATACTTTGGTAGAAAAGATAGTGACCTAAAATGCCATGCCCATGTTCACTCCTTCAAAAAACTTCCTGTACAACCTTCAGTAAATGTCTCGAAGCAAACGTTTTGCATATGTATCTCATATTGAAATCACTATGAATCAATTGTAGGTATAAGCTCTAGTTCCTTCTTTGCTTCATTTCTGTATGTGTAAAATAGTGAGAACAGCAACCTCTACATCACAGCACAGGAGTATAAAATACATTAAATACCAAAAGGAGCTCAAATGCCGTGGTGATGGGAAGACATAAGTACTCACTTGCAAATGGTTCAGACTCAAATGCTAGCGGGAAGAATTTCTTCAGCATTGGAAGTAAGTCATCAGGGTATCTGCAATGGGAAAAAAAAAAAAAAGTGCATGAAAGAATCCCCTGAACAAATTAAATCTTGAGGCCTAAAGACAAAGGGAGAGAGAATTAATTTTTCTACAGATATGAAATGTTCTGAATCAGATAAGTCTTGTCATTAGAAAAGGCACTAAGCAGCAAAAGTC
Organism: Penelope pileata; assembly: GCA_013396635.1. Lineage (NCBI taxonomy): Eukaryota > Metazoa > Chordata > Aves > Galliformes > Cracidae > Penelope > Penelope pileata. The sequence goes on along the minus strand of WBMW01004561.1, from coordinate 386,907 downwards.
TGGATAATACTGCCAGCTCCAAGCTTCTCTTGGAACCTCTAAATACATTAAATCCATAAAACTAAATGAAAGCAGCTGCAGTTTTATAGAAATAAAAGGCTCTCATATTAAAAAGCTGAGAGCTTATGAAATGAAAGAAAAAATAATAATAAAATTAAAGAGGGGGTGGGGTGGGATGGAAGAGAGGAATGAAAGTTAGAAATGTAGGTTCCTAAGAAAGGATGATGCAAAAAGCTCTTAGTTAATATGTGAGAAGTCTTTGGAGCCAAAATAACACACATTCAGTGCTCAGTTAAAAAAAAAAAAAAAAAAAGACAATATTTTTCTCAATATATTTTTTGTTTTAAAGATAGGTTTTAATGTAAAAGTCACCTTGCAATAAAGCCTTCTGAGCATTATGCCCTCTGAAATGTTGGGGGAGGCCCAGAGGGATTATCCCTTTCTTCATTTTTGCTTCAGTTTTCTGAAATAAAGCGTTCTGACTTTTCAATTTGAAACACTATTTTTCCCTTCTTTAAGTTACAAAAATGACAAATCTTTTCTTTCTCCCTTTTAGTAAACTGCATCAATACAAACAAGTGTATTTTGTGAGAAATGTTGCTGTTTCTTCTCTGTGGGAAATGGAAACAAGGTTTCTGTCCAGCAGTAATTCCTTGTATCTTATGCATCCTTGAGGTTCTGAGAAGAGAATGAAACTGGAGATGGGGGAATAGTGCATACAAAAATAACTTTCATTTGTATGCAAATTTGCTTTCATTAGGATTTTCAGTTCTTCTTTCTTAGATGTATTACAGTAGTGTTTGGAGGCCTGCTATACAAACACATGAGCTCTGCATTGCTAACATCCTTCTGTGCAAGAGGGAAGCAAGACTGTTGAGCCACATCTGCATGATTTAAGTAGAGCTGCCACTCGCATGCTGACTTGTTGTATGTTTGTTGGCTTTTGTAGAGCTGCTGGGGGACATATATCTTGCCTGACCTCTGATGTCTACAAGTCAACTGTCCATGCCTGAGTGGGCTGTCCTCGGCTCATTTTATAGCCAGTGGAAAGGGACAAGCACCTTCAGGGGTGCCTTCCCCTGTACCTGTTGGTCTCCATTGCCTATAAAAGAAGTCTAGGTTGACTAACTTATTCACCTCGTCTTTAGAAGTCAAAGTCAACATCATTGTCTCTCAATAAATATTTCCTAAATATGTTGAAACCGCTCTTGCTATCTGGATACTTAATACTGAAGTAACACACCATGGTGCTGCCTTTTTTGCCAAGTATTCAGGAAAATATGATGGTGATTCAGATGAATTAAAGCAGTCTGGATGTGTGGTGCTTCAGATTAATGATATTTTCTTCTGCTTGTGTTGAAGGGTTTTTTTGTTGTTGTTTTGTTTTACTTTTTTTTTCACTTCTAAGGCATGAGAAGGGATAATGAAAATAAGAAGACAGGATGTTGCACATCTTATTCATAGAAATAATTATTTTTTGTGAAGGGAAAGCAAATAATTATTTGATTCTAACAGAGGTAAAGGCAAGATTTTGCTTTGTTGCTTCCTTTCCAGATCTTTGCTTCGGGAGGATTTGTCCTTATTATTTAGTCTTTTCTCAGTGAACTGCTGCTGAAATAAACAACCTGAGTGGTTTTGGGTTTTTTGTTTTATTTTATTTTGTTTTTTCCTGAAGAAGATCCATTACTGTGTGGTGCGCTATTTTTCTTTTTAGTGCTTTCTAATGTCATTCCACCAAAAGGCAGAATTTATTTGGAAGTTCTGAGACATCAGTAAACGCATATTATACTAACTGGCCGTAAACAGGGTATGGTCTTGTCATTGGAATAGACGTAACTTCCCTTTCTGACTGGTTTGATGCAAAATGATGGGTAAATTGGGTAATGTCCTCTCTTCAGTTGTCTTTCCTGCATATGAGCGATAAAAGCTCATGTTACCACTGATTATGTCATATACCAGACTAAGTGAAATTAAAAATGCCTTATATATTCCTGGTGTGTGAATATAAATACATGTATATAAAATGCTAATGCTCCAAGAACTTAAGCTGGATCCGTGGGCACTAGTCCTTAGCAAAACAAAGCATGTTAGGTGCCAATATCCTTTATATTCCTGTATCTTTTGGCTCATGCCTTGTTCTGGTATATCAGCCCTGTAAAGCAATACTGTTTTCCCAGCCCGTTTGCCTTGGCAGAAAGACACAAAGGCCAGGGAAAGTTGTGTGATTTATTCTAATTTTCCTTAGAACCTCTCTCTTGGTGCTTTGAAACTCCAAAAGGGCAAATGATCCTATCCAGGAAGGCAAAGCTTGTCAGATGTTACTATGACAACCTGAGGGTAATTAAGGCCTGCTTCAGCTGCTAACAGCTGTGTACGTTTTATCTGTTGTGGAGATTTTATAGATATGTACATATATATTTATATGTAAGCATACTGTGAGTATATATGCGTCTAGCTAGCCATACGTAAACCCACATCTAAATTGCTACCCCTGTATATGTCCATATTAATTGAGTTGGATAAGGCAATTTGCAAAACCCTTGCTGCTCTGAAGGATGCTGAAGCACTGGAGTTTCCCTGTTGTCTTTCCGTTCCCAACCACCCGTTCTAATGAAGTGTGAAACAAATGGTAAAAGCCAGAAAAGGAACCCTTACCCAAGGGTTAGTTTCCAGCATCTTTTCTGGGTTACTTTTAGAGTTTGCAGTCTTCCTAAGAAGGAAACATTTAACGCTAATGTTTCTTAACATTAAATAACTCTTGCAAATGTGTCAAGTTCTGAAAAAAGTAACTTAACCTTTAGGTAAGTTCCTTCTTTCTGGCACACAGTCATCTTCACACACATTTCTGCTGGACTTGGAATAGTAATGGTGTGTTGAGGTGAGTTCTGACGCTGGTCTCCTGTGGGATGTCCTCTCTTTTGGGATCCACATCTCAGAGTAAAGTCATCGCTGATCTTCTTGATGAAGAACCACTTCCCTTGGCACAGTGGACAGGAGCACTCATAAACTGCCACAGATAGATCACTGAAAAGGGAAATGGAGCTGGATGAGCTGATTCACAGATCACTCAGATACAGGTACCAAGCTGTGATGGATGACCCTTTGGTAGTCAACAGGGACAGGACCCTGTGGAGAGCTTTTGTGAGCAAATGTTCATTGTTGGCTTTGAAATCACACTTTTGAGCTAGCTAGTTTTCTCTCTGCCCATGCAAGAAGTTGCGCTGACTATATTTGAGTGTGTCACTTTTCACTGTGTCCATGTGGGTTACAGAATTAACACTTAATAACCAATGCCTTTCTTTACCGGTAGTGCTGAGAGTAAATACTTTCATTACACATTTGAATATTTAAAAATGCAGGGGGTTTTTGAGATACCAAAGTAACATGGCTAGTAACATGTAGTAGAATCTCACACAAATTTAGCTACAGATCATTTCTAGCAAAGAAGATTATCTCTTCATGAAGCCTGTAGTAATGTAGCAAAGCATGGAAAGTTTCATCATTAATATCATTCTTAACCAACGTCTGCATAAAGTGCCACAGATGACCTGAGGTTTGGCGGGATCCAATGCTCAAGGGCTTAATCTTCCCATCTGTGGGATGAGGGGGAAAGATGAGGAGAAAATGAAGAGCTGCTCTTGGGAAAGATGCTTCACAAAGTAAATGCAGTGTAGTGAAGGTTACGTTGTTCACAAGGCATGTCTTAAAGGCTAATTTTTTTTAATGTCCCCTAGGTTTGCACCTGCCATAAACTACAGAGGTATGCATGACCAGAGTGGTTTTGGTTGGCCTTTGTGGTTTATTTATTTATTTATTTGGAATTATCATAATCTGTGCTGGTGAATGCAGCTTGGTTCTCTTGCTCTTTCCTTCTGTATGCATAAAATTATGGGTGCCAGGGGACCTTGTAAACTTTCTGGTTTGGGAAGGAATATCATATTATCTGCATTTTTGGGAATGTAAAATTTCCCGAGTAAGTGAATGGTGTTATGTCTCTGAACACTTCTTGCCTGGAGGACAGGGGATATGGAGGCTGCAGACTGAGAGACCTGCACTATGCAATTATGTCCATAGCATCCCATATCTAAAGCATTGTTTGCAGGGAGTCAGATCCCTCTCTTCAACTCTGTTTCTGACTACATGACTGCTCAACAGTAAGCTACCTAGTATTCATAGCTTTGCCTGAAATTCATTATTTTATTATTGCATTCCCTTCTAGTCTCCATGGTCAAAGTGTTGCTGTTTTTCTTGTAAATAGTCATATCAAACAGCACAATTCTTTCTATATCAATATATAGTGAGGTAATTATAAAATGGCATAGAATAAGTTAAGGGATTTAATGAAAAGTTTCTTTATAATCCACTAACAAGTTATTGCATATGTGTGTGTACATGTGCATACACCCACAGGCATATGTAATTTGATGTGTATTCAGGCTTGTGTAAGCAACCTAGGTGCAAGTATCCTACACTGAGCACTGATGAGGGTCTAGAAAAAGCTACAAGGTAAATTTGGAAATATCCAGCCTGAATCTAGGGAAAACAATACCACCCAACTGCTGTGCGGTATGTTCACAATGCTCTGAAGAATTCCTCAGAGAACAACATGTTCAGAACATGGTGGTATTTATGTGAGTGAAAAACTGCTCATGGAAAGGGATAAAATGAAGGTTTTAGAGAAAATGAAAAGATTATCCTGGAGCTATGACAAAAAAAAAAAAAAAAAAAAAA
>WBMW01004561.1:370901-382130 GCA_013396635.1 Penelope pileata | reverse complement strand
AAACATTAAAAACAGCCAACTGATTATGAAAATTGTGTTCTTTTTTATTTTTTGTTATTTTTTTTTAATCTGATTTGTCAAACTACTAAATAAAAAGAATAGTTTTCAGGTCCAGTTGTAATATGTGGATACCTACTGTTACTTATTTAAAATAAGTATATGGTTTATTAAGCAGGTAAATCCATTTCTAAATGAAAGCAGAAGAAATAATAAGCCAATAATTGGGATGATATGATTCTGAGATTAGCTTTCTCAATATCTGAGATTGCTTGAGTCATTTAAGTCATTGAGTCATTGGAACTGTGATATACTCAGATGTACCCAAGTTTGTTTTGTTTTACTATATATGTTTTATCTCTCTACATAGCTATATATATATATGATGCACTGAAATTCCTCACTGATTTTTATTTTTTTTATTTTTTTTGTAACTGGGCAGACATTTTATGAAGCACAGGGAAATGCCAGCCCCACTGCTCTTTGTCCAGTGCTTGTTTTCGTACTGACCCTCTCCTGCCCCACAAGTGGTGGTGCTGTCAGGAAGGTGTTTCACTGGAAGTTTTTGTGGGGAAGCAGAGGAAAATGAGGAATAAGGAGATCAAATATTTACAGAATTAGGTCACATTTTCCAAACCCAACTTCTGGGTAGTAATCACAAAGAAAAACCCAGATCTCCTGAAACTGGGATGTGCCCCAAATAAGGAAAAATCAGTAAGAAAATGGAAAAACATGCTCATCACACAGTTGAATGATCTACTGGGGCTGAGAAACTCAGCAGTTTAAAAGTGCTGTTGGATTGTAAATAGACCCAAAAACCTATCTACCAGTCAAATAGACTCCAGTCCTTTTTAGCATAAGATTTGCTTTAATTACAAAAGCATATTATCATTTATCATCGCACTCTAATCCCTAACCATACTTCTCCTTAGCCTCTCTTATCCGGTAACTTTACTTAGCCTATCTTAACTGATATAAATCTACATCTACATATCAAACATATTCATGAACCTCTGTGGAGAAAAAAAGAAATCTAAGTTCAGGCTTAAGCTAGTAGCCCTGTGTCTGTGCTTTTAATGCTCACTGTTAGTTCTACTTCTGCAGTTACAGCTCACCAGAGGTGCCTCTGTCCCACGATAAGGGACAGTCTCCCTGCCAATCTTGAATGCTAGTCCATAAATCTTTTTTTTTTTTTTCAGCGTGTAGGTGTTTGGTGTCACGGTGCTTTACACATCTCCTCAGTTGCTGCTGAAGCTGCCTGAGGTCTGCCGCAATGGATCAGGGTTTTGATGTTGGTTTGCCTGTCTGTACACTTCACTAATTAGAATAACAAAACTGGTAGCAAATCTTCAGGCATCAACCATGCATTGCATCAATTAAAAACATCAAAAACAAAGTCTCTCCTGGTTCCTCTCCTTTCCACTTGATCTCTTACTCTATGGGATGGTGTAACTGTTTCCCTGAGTCCTTCTTCTAATTACTGTGTTCCTTATTTTTTCTGCAAGCTTCCTTGCAGCCCCAGTTCTCTCCAGACATTTTATTTGCTTGCCCTTTCTTTTGCTGCTAGGGGACATCGCTACTCTAGGAGAAGAAAACAAGCATTTGCTGAGCTTACTTAGAGAAATGTAGGGGTAGGATTTTTAGCTACATTTGTCTTCATGTCTAATCTGATGCTGATTTTCATTTTGTTTAAAGTACTAATTTTTACAGTGTTTCTTCCAAAGGATGGACGTTATTGTTTTTATTCTAGTGGTTCATGGGGTAATTGAGACATGAGTTTGTTATATGAGCTTGTGTGTTCTATTGAATAAAATCTAAGCATCTGAACAAGTGGGCTTACATCTCACATCATTGACAAAACATGGTTGTATGGAATTCAGATAAAAAAGCCTCTAAATCTTAATTTTGATGGAGCTTGAATTCAATTTTGAGCTGCATGCATCTGAACTCTCTTCTCATGTTTTACTGATGCAGAAATATAAAATACTTAGAAGAAGAGAGAAACACTGCCCTAAATTTCTTGTTAAGCAATTGAATATATGCATAAAAAAAAAAAAAGCAGGGAGCGATGTCTCACTCTAAAGATAATTCTGTGTGCAGAGTCTGAAAAATTAGTTCATGATATAAAGAGGCTACTTCCGTACTGATGTAATTTTCTTATGCCTTTCTAATGTAATTGTTTGTTTTGTTTAGATTAGCATAAAAATAGAAAGAGCATACTGGATATTTCAGACAATCCATAGTACACATGGTGGGTATTTTTAGACTTGTCACCTTATATTGACCAGCATGAGCTATATTGTGACATACAGTGGGGAGAAAGGCTCAGAAGAATTCAACCCCCACTGTGCATGTACAAACATAAACCCCTCCAACCTCCAATATATAATGACAAAAATTCAGATTGAAATTTTTGCCTTTTTTTTTCCTCATAAAATTTATCTTAGTTTTATTTTGTGTACAAGTACATTTACCAATACAAACTGGTGTTGAAAGTCTCAGTGTAGAGGCTTCTGTTTCCACACCATCAGCTCCTTCCTGCTGACACTGGAGATTCAGAGAAGCATCTCAAACACAGGGATGTTTCTGAACCTGAACTCTGCCTTCTCTACCTTGCTTTTCAATCTCCTTACTCGGCTTTAACAATGTTTGTTTGTGTAGCCACACCTTGAAACCTACTTTTTAATTCTCCTTGTCCAATGACACTGTTTTTCCTGTCTCCCCTCTTCCTCTCCGTCCCAATCTTTGTGTTTGGAGTCACTGTTGCAGGACTGACTTGTAGCATGGCAAGCTGCATTTAATTCAAGTCACTCCTTACACCTACAGAGCTGCCTTCCTGCTGTTCAGCATATGTTACACGTCCCCCCTCCATGCCTGGTCTGCCCGCCCTGGCAATTGAATTCCAGTTGTGCAGCGTTGTGCTTAGAGTCTCCAGTTATGTCTCAAGTGTCAGCCAAGATGGTGGCTGTCATATTCACTTAAACATCCCGTGTCGATGAGCCCTTCCTGTGAAAGGAGAAAGGAGTTCGTGGGTCAAAACCAGCACAGACCAGGAGATATTTCTATCTGAGCTATCCTGACATTTTTGACTGGACTTCATATGCCACAAAGGGCTGGCTGCAACATCTCTCTCTCATGCTGATGACTTTATTTCTCTTTGAAGAAGTTGTGGAGCTCTGGCATGTCAATGCAGCGTACTTGCAGTCAGCCCAAAATAGAATTCTGTCCTTAAAAATTCTCGAAATTCAAAATATCTGCAAGCAAGGCAAATGCCTTGAAAGACTGCAGACCATATAAGCAGAGAAAATGGCACCAGGGAGCAGGAAAAACAAAATGCAAGCAGAGATGATGCACCAGCATGTCAGGATGCCTGTCTCATGCTCTCATAATTAAACCAACCAAAATTACTGTCTGGCAGGAGGAGAAAAAGGAAAGGAAAAGAGAGAAAAGACAGAGGATGGAGGGGAGGGGGAGGGGGGGGGGGGGAATAAAAAAATGTATCAATTGAGGCTGAGTGAGATTTAGTTTGCCAAGTTTCCAGGTGCTGTTCAGAGGGAAATTTTACAGCCAAGTTATAAACCTTTGAAAATAGGAGTTGCTAATGGAAATGCTGACAGACCCTTTATATGGTGACATTAATGCTGGCTGCTCTGCAACTGTCCTTGCCTGCTCTTATTTATTTATTTTCCTCTCTTTGCCCTTAAGGTCCTACCACACTTACTGTGACCCCAGTGAGGAAGCAAAGGGAATGAGATCAAAATCCTTTAGAAACAGGAATTCTTTCCAAGTCGAGCAAGCAGGCTAGGGAAGGGTGGAGGACACAGAACTGCTGAAAATGAATGCACCCCCAAGCCGGCTGTGATGCAAAACAGCACTCCAGCTCTCAATACAGCTCATTTTATCTTTCTTCTCTTTTTTTCCCCACCCCCAGTAGTTAATTGTCTTGTGAATGGCCTCCTTGAGGCCAATTAATGAGGTAATTTTTTCAGATGATAAAAAAAAGTATAGCTTTAGAGGAGGGGAAAAAAAAGTGAACTATGTTGAGTTTTCCTTTTGGTATCTTGTGTTTGTGTTACAAATGTTCAGGTCTCTGATAAAATGAAAGTATTTTTATGGGAAAAAATAAATAATACAAAGTCCAACCTTCCTGTTTATTGAGAGATTTGAATATGTTCCTACAAGCTTTGGATATATTTGGTAATCTTAAGTATACCCGAGTCTGAATAGCCTTAAAAATAAGTCTCTTGGAACACCAATGTAGGCCTCAAGCTGTATTCCTGAAGGAAGCAGACACCTCTGGGTTGCTGAAATCAAGGTAGTTCAGGCACCTTCATTGCCCCAAGTTCTTCCTTTGAATGTGCATGTTTAGACGTGGAGAAATGCAGTGAGCTCTCATCATTCTCAGAAAAATTAAGTGCAAAAAAGCTCTTCAATTAGAGAAAAAAACCCTCTATTCTCATCTTTAAAATCCTGATTTTCAGTTTCTCTGGGCCTTGCTGATTGCACCTCCTCATCGGCCGGCTGTTATAAACATCACTGCAGTAGAGGGTCCGAAGAATTGGGGTGTCATGGTGGTGAGGTTAATCACAAAATTCAGGTCTTCTATGACTTGCTTATGCAAAGGCATTTCTCCGCTGTCATGGGTGAAATGTAGGCTGATCCCAGGCTGAGAGAGACAAAAGCATCCAGCTGAAAGATAAGTTCATGTAGCATTTTTAAGTCCTCACCGAGAAAGATTATGGCACCTTCTCCCTGGAGATGAAGAGTATCTCCCTCTACAGGGAAGGGAAGAGGTATGTTTGCCTGGTGGGATGCTGCTTCAAAATCTGTCTGAGTCTGAACTCCAGGGCTTGTGTCCTGTACACACCTGCAGAGTGTTTGGCCATCTCTGGACTTAATAGATCTCAGTCATGCCTCCCTGCATTCCCCAGAAGGTGGAAGTCAAATACATGCCTCATGCTTCAGTTCTCCTCAAACACGTTTAGCATCTTAACTTTATTTCTTGGTTTCTGTTTTGATGGTACACAAAAGGCTTGATATTTTTATTGCTATACACAGCAGCTTAATTTTTTTTTTTTTTGCATGTAGCCTCTGGGCTGTTGCACCACTGTTACGAGATCCCTCCTAGGGACAGCAGGGCAGAAATGTGCTTTATGTGCTTGAATTTACTTTTTTTCATTCTTCTCTCTTCCTGTACTCCCCCCACAGTTTCTTTTGCCTCTTTAGTTCTAATTAGCATTGCTTTTCCAATTAACATCCAGGTCTGCTGCAGTGAGGCCAAAGGAGGGAACCAGAAAGGCAGGGCACAAGCCCCCTTCTCGGAAAGACTCAGTCTGAGTCTTGGAGACTGATTTTTCCCAAGGTGGAAATGTATTGATTGATTCTTAATAAAAGGAGAATTTGGGAGCTAGCAGCACTGCAGGTTTTTAACAGGCATTGTTCCTTGAAAATATTAAGCTTGGTAAGAAGTAGGTAGGTCAATCTGAAAGTAATGCCTCCTGTTTATTTCCTTGGAGACTACAACAGATACAAAGAGAATAATAACATTGTTTGATAGAGCAAATTCTCAGCTACAAAACACTGCTTTTCAACATAGTCATCACTATTAGCTAAACATTATTGCCAGTCATGAACAAAACACTTCATGCCTCACTCATAAAAATCTGTACAAGAGGAGGTGACCGCTGTTGCTGTTGCCACTGTTGAAACACACTACCACCACCTCACTGTGCTGGCATCCACTGTTTGGTCTCCATAAAAATTCAACTAGTGTTGCTGAATGTCAATGAGTGCAATTTTTTCTGCGTAGAGGAATTCAATTCCACACCTTTGCTTCATGTGCACTTCCATGTCAGACACCGTTTTGTCAGACTGCCCCTCTGCTGCCATCTGTTTCATGGCAACAACATGTAATGGAATATTGCTGGGAAGGTTCAACCTCTACTGCCATACCACCAACATCTCCCTCTGAGGTTGTGGGCCACTATAATAAAATAAGAGACATTACTTTCGGAGCACCCTCTCTTGACCTCTCCTGAGCTCAGGTAGTGATATGGAAACTATCATCACATCTGGACTCCTTTCAGTTTCTTCCTGGATGGTAATGCTTTATAAATAGCTCTGAGCAAGGAAGAAAATGGAGGAGGAGAAAAATAAAAGATTTAAAGCAGAACTTTTTGGCTTAATCCTGGTATAATCCTCTTGGCATTTTCAGTAAACTAAAAAATAATAATTTGGAGCTGAAAAAACTCATTAATTGGGGCTTATATATCTCAGAGAGATTTTCTGAAAGCATCAGACTGCTGTTCAATGCATTATACAATGTGATACCTTTATCCTCTCTGGTCCGGTACTGGCTTGGGATTCATGGAACCTGGATTCACCTTCATAGTAGTCTCTCTTTAATGCCCAAGAAAAGATGAGGCACAGGCATTGCTGTTGCATGGTTCCCTTGTCCAGCAGGCTGCTTAAAACTTCTGTCTGTTATATGCTTTTCGGAAAACGGTTGTGAACAGAAATTATAAATGTGGGCGTTTGAATTCAGGCTGAGTATGTTTGTGTGCTACTTCTCTTTCAAGATGGTATTGATCTAGTAGCACTTTCTAGAGAATGTTTTTGGTCTGATATAGATCATTGGCACAACCAAAGTGGTGAAAAATTGAATTGATCAAGGTAGAAAATATAATACAATAAAAATAAATTTACATTTTACAGAATATTTTCTGCTGGTGTTCCTGGACAGCGTAGACCATCTGAACTTTATTTTTGCCTCTCTGTTTCTCTCTTTGTCTCTGTTAATTTTGCTAGCTGTGATCATGGATCCTTAATTCCATTCAGATTTCTTTCCCCTGAGAAGATAGGCTTGCTGGAAATAAAAAATAACAATAATAATAAAAAGTAAAAATGTAGCCAATAGATAAATAACACGGAGATATAATATTTGAATAATCACAACAATATGAATCTTATTGCTTTGCCCAACCCGTCAAGATATTAACAAGTCTTTACCCCACTACAGAAAAAATCATATTTTGATCCATCAGGAATACACTTCTGTTGCTCTTGCAAAATCATTATCAATGTGGGAGGAAAAAAAAAAAAAAAAACAAAGAAAACACTACTCAATGTAATGGATTTTGAATCTAAATCTTTGATCACATCATTCTTTCCTGGGACGTCTTTTTTTCATTTATGTTAGTTCTAACAGTCTGTTTTTTCCATCTTCCTACTAGGATGACATAGCTTTAGCCATACTTCCAGAACACCTCTGCATTAGACCATGGATTCAGTCTTGGAAGGCTTATTATTATTAACGATGATTCTCAGCAAACTTGCCTCCCAAGGTTGCTCTAGCCAAGATTGTTTAGAAAACTCCACTGGGATACTTGTAAGGGACACCTTGGGTCTAATGTACTAGTGTTTAATGGACAAATCTATTTAGGTCCCTGTGTTAATATAAAACTGTTTTGTTAGTTGTGAAGCAGGCACAAAGCACTACTAATAACAGCTGTGAAACAGAGCTAATTTGGGCATCAGTGGCCACCTGAAGACTGAAAATTCAGGGCACTCTTAAAGCTCCTCTGTTCTTGATGAGGAAAATTGGATTGATGTACATTTTGTTATTAAAACAGAAATGCCAGCTTCCCGTGAAATTTCTTTTTCACTTCTTTGAAAGCAAAAATTGCCTTTTGCTTGAGAAAAGAGTGCCATTTGACAGCTAGGGAGAAGTATATTGCCTGCTATTCCATGAGTTGTTTGAGAAGGCTGATCCCAGGCTAGGTTTGTAATTGAAAAGGATTTGGAGCCTGTGCTAATGTGATAATAGCAATATTGGTGCAATTCATTTTGTTTCACTCTGCCTTGTCCTGCTATGTCCTGGTCACAGGGCTGTACAGACTCGGCTCCTGCGGGGGATGGTCTCCCCAGCTCACGGTGGTATTCATTTTCCCTAGTAAAGTGCTGCACTGAGCAGAGCTGCAACAGAAATGGGGAGATAATGGAGATTTCTGAGTTTAGGAAGACATTTTGTGCCTTCAGTACCACAGCTTCAAGTGCAGGATTACACAACCTCAGTGTCCCAGCCTCTTCTGTCCCGTGCTCAAGCCCCTGACTTTCTTTCTATTGTACTTCTTTTAAACAGCACTTTTCCTGCAACACTTCTCAAGAGTGGTCTTTCTTTCATCTTTCATTCCACATTGAAGTGTCACAGTTACAGGTTTCCTTTTGCATGACTAAAACCTCAAATGCTGCAGGTGATTCTGGTTCAGGATATGCAACAAAGAATGTCATGTTTGCTATAGAAGGGAAAGTAACATTTGCAGAGGTTGATAATAAAGGGGGGGGGGGGAAGCCTTCTAAAGTGTTTGTAAAAGAAATCTTGAAGAAAGGGAGCGAGTTTTAGAACCATCAGCCTTTTTCTGTGGGACAACTGGGTGGAGGAATGTTTTTGGGTAACTGGGGAGCTGGAGGCTATTAGGATGTTGATGGCATAGGTGTTGGATAAGAGCAATACTGCAAGAAGAAAAAAGTTCATCAGTGCATCTTCTGTTTCTGCGCTACTGTGCTTTTAAATGGTGCATTGTTTTAGTTTTTCTTTCAAGGGTCTGTGGTGGATCATGCCTATTGGTTTCATTCTGCCCCAGAAACCTGTGCAAGTCATCCTAGCTCACTCTTGACATGACCCTATGAATATCACTTTCAGTGGCATGGATTCATCCTCTTGCTTTTGCTCTACAGTGCTATGTAGGCTCTCCTGTAACTGACAGCTGCATTTCTCCAGGGACATATTTGTCAACCTGGAATTCCCCTTCCTCTGCTTTAGCAAAATCTGTCCACGCAATTAGCATGGAGACTGCTGATTCACCAAGTGGCAAACAGGAAGAGATGTCTATTTGCTAATGTCAAACATCAGTTCAAGGTAATTGCTGACCCTTGGTCAGATCTCAGGAAATGGAACTAAGTGACACTTTGGCCAGTTTACTTTGACAGAAGAGGCCAAAAATTATTAGAAGCTATATACAGTAACAGTAAATAAATTCTAGAAAATTCTCCCATATAGGAGACAATTGGTAGGGAGAAATCTCCAGTGTATTATCTCTGAAAATATCTTCATCCGTGTTTGTGACTCTATGTTTAAAACACTAACCTAATCCAGACCGAATCCCTTGTAACTTCAAGGAGAAATGGAAGAGGGTGGATATGTATGTATATAAATACATTTATATAAAAAACAAACCTTAATTACAACAGATGAGTAGAAAGTATGTTACACTGACAAATGACCCTACTGATGGCGAGATGGTATTTCAGTGATAAAACAATATGAAAGGTATTTAGTTTGCATGAGATATTAATTGTTGACAGCATGAAAAATCCATACTGTATACAGTATCTACCAACCACTTCCTCTGTTGGATTTGTTACTTCATATTGATAATGAACAAAAGTGTTGTGGGTTTTTAACATTGGCTAATACAAAGTTTTTACTGAGCTGCTTATGTTTTTCATGATGTCTGCTTTTAAGATGAACTCGATGAGACTGGATGTATTTTAAAGACTGAGTCAGAAGATGAGTGAAGTGTCTCATTAAATTTCTCAGGCTCTTGTTGCATTTAATTGTTTTCTGACATAGGGTCTTAAGTCATTGATGCAAATGGGTGGTGAGAAGCTGCCAACTTGATCCAAGCCTCGCTGATATCAGCAGTAATCTTTCTATTGTGTTTGGTGGATTTGGATCCAGATCCCAATTTTGTACCTCCTCAAGACATTTTTGGAAGATCTGAACAGCTGCCTTAATGGTTTGATGACATTCTCCCAAGGGAAAGGCTATGTGGCCCAATAGATTGTCTTCTTAAGGATTTTAAATATTGATAATCTAAAGAGTTGTATTTTGCCTTCTGATTCCACTCATATCTCCATGCATACCTGGCATCTGCAAGCAGTCACAGCAAGGGTTTCAAACTGTGAATGGAGCATGAAAACAGGTAGCCTGGGATTCTTCTTCCCATCCTAAAACCCACATAAAGCAGCTAGTGAAAAAGATCTGAGTGAATTTCGAGTTGACAATACCATCTCTCTCTTAGGGAATGGACACCTCCGTCACTTCCATCTAATTTTTCGTGCACCTGATTGTTCATGTTTACTCCCACCCTGTTTCTTTCTCTACAACTCATGAACATGCAGCTCCTAACAGGGCTGTGATTATGGTGCTCTCAGCAGTATCTCCCACTGTAGCAGGTGGGAATGGAAAGGTCTTGGACAGAAGTACAGTGGCAGCATTTGAGAGAGAAACAGATCCTTATCTGCTACAGTTCCCTCCTAAATTACCGTACTAAGCATGTTGGTGGGATTAGTCTTCATTTCTGGTCTGATGATAGAAACAGATGATCTTTTAATAGTTCCAGTGGTGGGAATGCTGTTCCCTTGCCTTCCGGCAAGGAGTTTAAAAACCGACAGGTAATTAGCAGGAGCAGCTGTTCATATAAATAGGCCTATGTCCAGGTTTACCCTCTTCAACTGTTGTTCTCTGTGGCGACAGAGCAAAATGATATATTGGAGCAAGGGCAACTTCATTTCATATTTTTTTTTTTTTTTTCTCTCCCCATCATCTATGGTTCTACCAATTCCCACGGTGCTGCTGTGGTCTTACCTGGTCATTTAAAGCTGAAACCTGCAAAAGAGGGAGACCCACCCTCTTTGTGTCAATGGATATATAATTTGCCCTTATGCTGTGTTATATAGCCCCTAAATGTCTTTTTACATTACTTGAAATCTAAAATTATAAAGTTTTAGTTCTGAAAGTGCAGCTAGATCGGTTAAAATAATCTGTTGCTTACACAGCTACAGAGTGAGGATGAAGGCAAATTTTTAAGAACTTTGTTGGGAATGTTCTGCTTTGATGTCTTCTGTGTCAACGTTTTGTGGAGCTAGTGGGAATGGAAAGAAATACGCTAGAGGCTTCAGCGTAAATTAAGACGTGCTTTTCAAATCATTAATGGGAACTGTTAATATTCACAGACACTTCCAGGGGTCAATTCATCCCACCTAGGATCTGAGTTGCCATCTGGCTATGCCAATCTCTATTCGTTCAGTATATACTGAACTTAGGGACTAGGCTTCTAATACTAAGGTGCTGTTTCCAGTTCTACATTAATATTCTACTCAGATGTCCAAGATCATACATCCATTAGAATCATCTAATTTGGAGTTAGGGTTTTTTTTTTTTTTTTTTTT
>WBMW01004561.1:319925-370884 GCA_013396635.1 Penelope pileata | reverse complement strand
TTTTTTTTTTTTTTTTGAGTATACTGTTTCTTTGTCAAAATGAATTCTGTTGGTGATATAGTAATTCAGAGTTTAAAGCTATGCATCAATAACTGCTGTGGGCCCCAGTGAAAGTCAAGACCATTCTTGGTTTTGTTCCTCACAATTAACAGAGATTTCCTTTGCCTTTGGGAGATTTCTGCTCTGGAGAAGGACCAGAGGGATGGCAGAGAAATGGGAGGAGGGAAGGCTTGTTAAAAAGTTGCCAGCAGGACTGCTGGGGAGAGAACCAGTGATCAATCTTGTGGCTTTGTCTTCTAGCCTCTGATTCACTCCAACAGAGGTGTCAAGTTAGGAGATAATCTCTTCCAGTTCGCTTTGCAGTCAATGAAATCGCTTGAAGCGTTTCTGAAGGACAGGTTACTTAAGAGCTTGAAGTTAATGAGATAAAGAGACATAACTGTTTGATTTAAGTTTCTGTCAGTTTTGCCTGTTGAAATCTCCGATATGTATTTGATGTGCCCACATGACAAACCCCAAGCTACAGTGACAATGACTTCAGTCTTTCCGTTACTAGTCACTCAATGTAATGTAAATGTATTAGGAGTATGGGTTGTATTTTGTAGATACGACATTTCTCAAGCTGGGTGAAGTGCTCCATGTGGAGCTCCATCAATTGTTCTGGAAACTGTATTCAATGTCACTAATTGGGTTTTCTGCATTTTCTAAATTGATGGAGAAATGACAGAGCTTAGGAAGAGGCTGCAGCACCTCTTTTCCCTGTTTACACTGCAGCACCTCTGCAGCTGCACACCTTTGTTTTTCCAAGTAATTTCCAGGAACCCAGACAAATGAGATTATGTGAGCACTACAGTGGCTCCTCTGAAGAGATAGCGTGATTAAGTGTGTTGATTAGAAATTTGTTGCTCACCCCTGATAACAGTTGCATGGTCCAAAAAAAAAAAAAAGAGAGAGAGATAGGTGAAGAAGGCTATGTTTTAAGAAGATTTCTAAGCACATCTTTGTAAATTGCTTATAATATTGTATAACTATCAAGTAAAGCAATGGTTTGATGTCTCAGACTTATATTACATATGAAAAGCAAGGGTATGAATTTACATGGTCTGTCTACCCTGTGGATATGCCATCAAGGTAGCCACTGCTTGTTGTGCTACTGGCTACAGATGCTTAGGTACATTAGCCATCCTAGTCCTAAGCAAATTTTTGACCTTCTACAATTCTGCCCCACCTAGCAAAATGGTCATTCCAGTGAAGGGTTAAGTATCTTGGTTTTCCCTGAAAGAGGTATAAAATTTTTTAAGCTACAGAGTATATTTAGGATTTCATACTATGGGGGACCTGGCTTAGGTGTGACAGAAAAGAGATGAAGAGGTAAAGGCCCCAACAGTGTTTTCAGAACACAAGGATTAGATGCCCCAAAGACAACAGGGCTACCCTTTGCATCCTGTTGTACAAGGAATGGTGGAGTAAGAAAAGCAGCTGGTGTGTTTAAAGCTTGTGCCTTTGCCTACACTGTGCATTACGTTGTGTGTTTACCAGAATTCACAAAATCTGGAAATTTTTATTGGAAATTGGAATTGAATTTAAATTCAATTAAATATAATTGAAATTGGAAGGTATAAATTTTGCAAAGGGCTCATTGATAGAGTTGAAACTATTTGTATTGCTTAGGAGCTGAATCTGTTGTGTTTGTGGTTCTGTAAGCATTTAATAAGAAATAATGTCTGTTCTGAACCCTTTTTTTAATTTCTTTTTTTATTTTTCAATAAGTAAACTCTCCAACAGCATGGGTAGGGGAACATTTTATACATAGTGAGATCTTCTAGCATTGTCTCATTGCTTTTCTTCATGTTTATCTTCTCATGTTTTTGTATCCTAGATCCAATTGTAAACTGCTTGAGGACTATGAGTGTGTTTGCGATATAGCCAAGAATTTGAACCTGATTTTTCCATGTCCAAATGATTTAAGGGCAGAGTAAAACACTTTTGTTAAATCTTTAGCTCAACAAGTGTGTGTGTGGGTTGAACTAATCTGAGTCAAAATTGGTGGCTATTTTGATAACAACAAATGTGAAATGGGAGAAAAGGCTGCATTTTGAAGGTGTCAAAGTAATTGCTTTCTCCTTTCAATTAAAAAAAAATCTTTTCAAAAATAATCTTTCATCTTTTAAGAGCTAAAATTACAAGATAACTTGAAAACAAGACAATATTTTTAGTTTGTGGATGAGTCAAAATGAGCAATTTTATTTCATAAGAAGGGCCTAAGATCATCTTTCTTCTTTTTCTTTTTTTAGCACCAGCTGCTCTTCTTCCCTCCCTACCTGGGAGATATCAGGCTGCTACTGGGGTGTCCATCTTTCTGAATATCATAATTTTTTGGCACTGAGTGGCCTCTGGCTCAACAAATTTTGCTGTTGTTATCTGTGAATAGGAGTATTCTCTAGACCTGCAGCTCAGATTATGAGCTTTTGAATAAGACCAAAGCTTAGTCCCTGATCTTACTGAATTATTGAGAAGACAGAAGATGTCACACAGACTGACAAAACACAAGTTTTGATGGAACTGTCATTTTTGTTACACTGCACAGGAAATCAATGCTTTACATACAGAGTTTTAGCAATAGATAGATAAGAAGGCTCCTCCAAAAGTAATGCCTCCTATTTTATTATGTTGGCCTGTGACCTCAGAGGCAGATGCTTGTGGTATGGCAGTAGAGGCTAAACCTTCCCACCAATATTCCATTACATTTTGTTGCCATGTGACAGATCGCAGCAGAACGGCAGTCTGACAAAATGATATCTGATATAAAAGTGCATATGAAGCAAAGGTGTGTCATTGAATTCCTCTATGTGGAAAAAAAAAAATGCAGTCATTGATGTTCATTGATGCTTCTTGAACATTTATGAAGATGAAACAGTGGATGTGAACACAGTGAGGTTGTGGTAGTGCATTTCAGCAGTGATGACAGCAAGTCACTTCCACTGGTGCAGGTTTTACCAGCCTGACTTTCAGGCTCTTCTTCATCACAGGTGAAAATGCATAGTTAATGCTGGTGATTATGTTGAAAAACAGAGTTTTGTAGCTGAG
Source organism: Penelope pileata (assembly GCA_013396635.1). Classification (NCBI taxonomy): domain Eukaryota; kingdom Metazoa; phylum Chordata; class Aves; order Galliformes; family Cracidae; genus Penelope; species Penelope pileata. Next base: position 367,797 of record WBMW01004561.1, on the reverse strand, counting down.
AATTTGCTCTATCAAATAGTGTTATTTTCTCCTTGTATCTGTTACAGTTTCCATGGAAATTAATAGGAGACTTGACTTTTGGAGTGACCTACGTATGTTTGACTTTTCCCCATGTGCTGTGTTAGTGTTGCCAGCAGGCCAAGAGAAGTGATCCTCCCCTTCTACTCAGCCCTGATGAGGCCACAACTGGAGTACTGTGTGCAGCTCTGGCTCCCCAGTACAAGAAAGACAGGGAACTTCTAGAGCAAATCCAGAGAAGGGCTATGAAGATTACCAAGTGGCTATAGCATCTCTCCTGTTAGGAAAGGCTGAGAGAACTGGGCCTGTTTATCCTCAAGAAGTCTGATAGGGGATCTTACTAATGTGTACAAAAAACTTAAGGGAGAGTGTTAATAGGATAGGGCCAAGCTGATTTTCTGTAATGACTGGAAACAGTACAAGAGACAATGGGGAAGTTTCATCTGCACATAAGAGAAAACTTCGCTGTGAGAGTGACAGGACACTGGAACAGGGTGCCCAGAGAGACTGTGGAGTCTCCTTCTGTGGAGATATTCAAAATCTTCCTGGATGTGATCCTGGGCAATGTGTTCCAGGTGGCTCTACTTGAAGCAGGAATGTGGGACTAGAAGATCCAAAGTGGTCCCTTCCAACCTCAGTTCTGTGATTTTGTGATTAGAAACAATGTCTTTCACTTCCAATTTGATGTGAAACCCCAGTAGGCTGAATCCCTTCCACATACATCCCCATTGAAACTGGGGACACATTTAACATGGGAAAATCTTTCTTTTGCGCGATGAGTATGTACATACTGATTTGAACTCTCTGTGTCTGAACATAGACTCTTCTGTCTCAAAGGGAGCTGGATGTCCAGCAGAAGTATACACAGTCTTTTCCTTCCTAGGCAGAACTCAGACCTCTTTGCTTTAGTAATGCCTTGATTTTTCCTGCTGCTCTGTCTTTGCTTTTGATGCCATTTCCTAGTGTGTCACAATCAAGGACAGAAAGTAGCCATGGTTACCTGCAATAGTTCTAGTGATTGCAACCAACACTCAAGAGCTTCAAGGGTACTTAGCAAGTATGTCAGACCTAGAAGATCAGTGTACCACAATGAGAGAGAGAGATAATTGCACAAGAGGGTATAGGAGACAGAAGACCAGTGACAGAATTCAGGTAATGGCAATGAATGCACTTTAAACAACCAAGGTAGCTACATTTTTTGTTTTAATGACATCTGTTTTTCTTGCCTGTTGTTTTAGCTTATTTGCTTTCCCTATTTATTTATTTTTAATCAAGTAAATATAATAAGAGACAGTTATGATATCAGTAGCAGGCCAGGAAGTTCAGACCAGGAGGTTAAACATACTGTAATATTGCAGACACCTTCAAGATAATCAGAATACTGTTTATTCTTTCTTAAGTCCAGATTCCTGAGAATGCAGGGATTTCTACCTAGGCATGTCACTGCACCTTTCCTCAAAACTCTCTGGGGTTCCAAGATATGGGGGGCATGAATGAGAAATTGTCTATTATAGAAAAATAAAATTTGATCTTAAAATAAGATATTTTTCTCCTTTTTAAACAAATGCCAGCTCTGTCACTTTCTTGAGGGGCAGATTTGTTTCCCATGGGAGTAGGACTGCACTGGAGAGTAGCAGCCATGCTGCCAGCATGCAGTAATTCTACACAGTGGTGTAGGACAAGGGCTCATGAGCACACCCAAAACAAAAGGTGAGGAGAACTGAAGAGATGTGATGCACCCTTCCATAAAGGGGGCAAACCTGTATATATATTATGAACATATTTCAGCAAGATCCAAGGCACCAAGCGTTCTCTTCTCAAGCAATAACCATCCAAACAAAAAATTGGCCTTTTTGTACGAATTACTCATCCCTCTTACATCCTAAGCCTTCTCAGAGAGCAGGTCTGCTGATTCTGACTGAGTACAAGATACACTTCATTGCTGCTACAGCAGCACAGCTTCCAGGATATTGCTGCCTTCAACAGAGCCATCTATCCAACCCTTACTGGTAAATTGGAGCATGCATCACATTATTTTTTCAGGCTAATGGTGATATATGGGGGCATGATCCATTGGTTGCCATAAAACAGCTTCAGGCAAATATACCCTCTGCTATCCAAACAAGAGGAGGGAGGGAAGAGCTCACCTAGTTTTTGCCCATCACCAGTAATCTGTGTCCTCCAGTGACTTCATATATAATATCAGAGATAGGTCCTGCTGCCACTGCGACTTGGTTAATGAGGTATAGCACAGCTCAGCTTTCATACAGATACTCAAGAGAATAGTAAAATTTGTGGAAACTCTCTCATATTAGTGTAGATACCTCTTTGTCCCTCAGCAGTCTCTTCAAGCATGTAGCAAGCAACCTGGCATCATCAGGTCCTGATTTCAAGACTGGGTGACAGAGGGTGTATTGTGAATTTGAGTTCCTCTTGTGCTCCTATTGAAGAGGAGGGGAGTTTTGCCTTTTAATTTTGAGGAGAATAGAATGAGAACCATTTTTCACAGAAAATCAAGCCTTTTAAACAAAAAGGATTAAACATGAATAGGGATTTCTTTTTATTATTGTTCTTGTAACAATAAAGCCTACAACCTGGAGGAAAAGGATTTGTCTGAATTACATAACTGAAAGGCAGGTTTTCAGACAGTTCTCATAAATAGATTTGTGTGTTCCTTTCTAAAGATCATTGCTGAAAATTAAGAAATCTCTGATAAACATTAGCATTTATTTAGTAAGTCATAGGTGTTAAAGTGAAGCATAAAATGAATATTTAATGCACAAGAGCTCTTGCTTAATATATTTTGCAATTGATTCTTTTATAATTCTTGTCATACTGATTATTGCTTATTTCACATTGAAATGTGTTTATGCTGATTAATTTTAAACAGACACTTTTTTGCTATTAGCATCATTGGACATCTCATTATGGGCAATCAAAGATTTTGATCTTAAATACTTTTTGATAATTAATTTGATGTTTTATTGAATGTTATTGGCAACATGATAGATAAAGGAGACAAGTTCTGCATTGTACTACTCCAGGGAAAATTTGGACTCAATGACTTAGTACAAAGAATATTTACCATTTGGAAAAAAACGTGCTATCTTTAGAGGAAAAGTCTCTCTAACTAAAGGCTCCTCTGAAATGTGCAATTTTGGACTGACATGCTATCTAATCTATAACAGTGGATTACACCACCTTCCTTACTGCTGCATTCAAATATTGAACATAATTTGAAGTATTGATTCAGCTGCCTTCAGTCACTGGAAATATGGCAGTTTATACTAGCTATCTGGTTAGTAATATCTCCATAAAGTGATACGTTTAGAAAATACATACTTAAATAAAGTACTTTAATTTTTGCTTGCTGCTTAAAAAGACCATCATAGTTGTCATTAAATGAGAATAAAGTGCTCTAGTTCTGAAGGACAATGTTTATAATTTTTTCCACTGCAGTATGTAGGGTCAAACATAGAGTCCTTGCGCAGCTGATACTTTTGCTACAACAAACGTTGTAGACATCTTTTTATTTTGATTTTTAAACAATTTTGCCCAAGGAAGCTTTGCATAATTGGACCTATATCCCATCACTTTGCTAGTTCAGATCTGGGCTCTCACATCCAAGGGGCTGATCTGATCTGTATAAAAGTTCCTGCTTGTCAAAGCACGGGAGAGAGAACAGTTAGAAATTACTCACAGAGTGACAAATAGACTTCAAGGCAAAGAATTCATATCTTAATTTTTGCACTGTGAGATGGAGGCTGAGCTGACCTTCCCACCAACAAACACGCTGCCTGCTCATGTCTTGTATCTGTTGTGGTTTTCTACTGGCATCATGTCTTGCCTAAAGCTTTGCTTTGTCCCACCCTACAGAAGATAACCCAGAGGATATTCTATCACTGAAGGGAATAGCTCCTGGGGGTGACACTATGCTAATATGAAATAAATAAATAAATAAAACCCAAACTTGTTAGTGAGGAGGTCACGCAGCCAACCCTTTTAAGATGCTCTAGATGCTAAAGGGAAAAGAATATGAATCAACAGGCAGGACAGAGACCTTGCTGCTGCTGCATGACTCATCCTGGTAGTGAATTGTCTTCATTAGCATAGTGTCACCCATTTATTTACCTCTGTGGAAAGAAAGGGTTCCAGTTTCCTCTAGTCTTCACGTGACCTTCTCCAAAGTTACTTTAGAAATCTTTTTGGAGATTCAGCAACCATCTCTATTGATCAGCTGTTTTTTTTTTTTTTTTTTTTTTTTGATTTGTTTTGTTTTCACAGCAGGACAATAAGTTTTATTTGAAAACAGAAGCTTTACAGTCTTCTTAGCTTATTCTGTTTAGATTTCTATATCAGGGCTACCTTATGACATTCTAGTCAGGTTTCTACGTCATACTCATCACTGCTGATTCTAAATAATTTCCGTATAGTTTTTTCCTTTCTCTCTAGTGTCCTCCTTCATAAGAAGGAAATAGGAGTTATCTGGGAAATGATTTATTTGGCAAAGATTCTGTTTGTGTCACACAGGAAGGGCTTTTTGGCTTTACTCAATTCCTTGCAGAATCTGAGGACAAACCTTCTTGAAGATTTTTCAGCATTTTCTCCTATGTTTCTAGCCTGGAAAACAAATCATCTCAGAAACCACCTTTTCTAACCTGGTTTGGTTGTCTTTTTTCTCACATTTGTTCCTAGAGTGTTACTTCCTGGAGGGAACAGAGGGAGAGGAAGGAAGACAAGGGACGGATTATGGAGGAGTAGGGTGTAGCTTTGGACCAAACCTGGTGAGGTTATCTAGGCTATCTTTCTATGCCAAAAAGGGATCAACTGTTCTTTTCTGACTGCGGGATTTGAACAGGAGCTTTTGCTGAGTTTTGTGAAACTAAATCCCTGGCCCGATTATTGTCTAATCCCAGCATGCAAGATTAAAATCAATAGTTCTAAAGCTGGAAAATACATATGCGAGGAAGAAGCTTTTAGTTGTATTGATCAAACAACCAGTTTTATATGAGAATTAGTTGGTGTTTAATCTATCTAGCAGCATACATCAAAATTACAACCTAAGGTTTTTAACACTTACAAAAAAATGGGAGGGGATGCTCAGAGAGAAAAAAATCAATGGGATAAACCATAATTAACTTTTTTTTCTAATACACTACAGTTATTTTCCTGTCGGGAGTGAGAACTCAGTACAGTTACTACATACATATTTAAATTGCATGAACTATGTTAAAAGCTGTAAAATACCTGGAGCATAGGAGATGTCCAACATAGTAAAGTAAATAGTAAGTAACAATATATAACTGGAAGCTAGTATTGAATTTTTATGGGTTGGGTTGTTTATAAGTTTATAACAGGGCACCTGGTTGGAACACACACTAAGGAATACGTAATCAACAGTCAAGGAAAGTGGTCTATCAGATTTGAATGAGTCCTTTTCTTTTGTAAATTGTATCTATTAAGCATGTACTAATATAGTAGCCTGATTGTAGAGGTTCAGGTCAAAACAGGAAAACACACCAAAGCCTAAAACTACAACAAACCAAAAAAATGTTGTCAAAATATCTTTTAGTTGCCTTAGTTTTAATGGCTTACATTACAAAAGGATTCAAAGAGTTCAGAATAATTTCAAGATAAAAAAATTCCAAAAATTTTGAACTTCGAAGTTTCATAAATGAGTACACTGCAGAACATGCAAACACACAGCAGAACTTTGTTTCAGTAGAACTCGAGTTTTGTTGGCAACAGAAGTTGTATCCAAAGGGAATACAAATGTGCACCTGGATAATCATGTCCTGAAGGAAATTTTTGGCATAAATAGGGCTGTTATCTTTAGGATTTTTCATACACCTTTGCCATTACCAATATCCATGCACAGTTAAGACTCTGCTGGAGACAGTTTAGGCTAATTCAGTAAAACTGTTTGATAACAATAATATACAGCATATGTGGTACCGTGCCTGGTAGATTCATGGCAAAGTGGTTGACTTGCCAGGTTGACATTTCTTTTCAGGAGGTTGTCCTTCCTGGTCTATTTATCTTCCGATCCTGAAATCTTTTTTTGTCTATTCAAAGTGATCATCAGAGTACTTACGTGATGTGGTATTGTGCCTGAACCTATTTGAGATGCAATTAGTAACATTTATTTAAGTCCTGGTACAACCATAAACCCTTCCTAGAAGATTGCGTTTAGCTCATCACCTTCTAATGGATGTCTTCTCCAGCCCCTGAAGCAAAGAAAGCACAAATACTGTTTTGAAGTACAAGCTTTGCTGTGCTCCTAGGCATCAAACATTAACACCAAATGTCTGCAAGTAGACTGTCTATTGTAGAAACTTAAGAGTTCTTTGAATATAGAGCAGCAAATTGCTCTGAGAAGATGGTAGGCATTATGCTTCTTAGAAGAGATCCTATTTTCAGTGACATGCTAACTTAATTTTGTTTTAGAGATACTATGCAGGAAAAAAATATGATGGCTTTCATTGGAGCTGTGGGCATTTGGGTTTTGGTATATGCCATAGTAAAGTTTTCTTTTTCTCTATTGCTACCTTCTTTTTTCGTAGCACATCTAACTAAGTGCTTTAACTAATTTAGGGACCTGCCTGCATATGTCTCTTTTGAGCCTCAATCAAGCTACCAAGTCTGCTTCTTTTGTAGACAATGCCTGGAACTTTTTAGGATCTAAAGAAAACAAGCAGCTTTATGACCACGAAGGAGTGAAGGTATGGATAACAGAGAAGAATAGGTAGAGAGGAATATGAACGTCCTTCACTCTCTGTGGTCCAATGGATGAAACTTAATTCCACAAAGGCTTGCATCAGTTGAATTCCTTGGCTACAATAAACATCTTTTGTGACTTGAGAGATTACTTGTAGTCTTGGTGCCTCAATTCCCATTCCTTCTTACCTGCTTTTAAGCAATACATTGCTGGTAAACGTACTCTGAAGTGATGGCAACAGATACAGTTTGAATTGGGGAAAAGAGGGCAGTGACCTAACCCAGGATCATATAGAAAGCCCTGGCCGTTGCAGAAATGGAATTCAAGTCCTGTGAAAGTTTTTGGCTTTCTGCTGAGCCTTTCTTTCTGCATGTATCACACTGACTGGCAGTAGAAAGGGGACATACCTATACGCTTCTGAAACTCTCCTCAGGGTTGGCTTATATACGTATATTCATCCTCACAAATTAATTTAAAATGTCTTGTTATTTTTGTCACTTGATTCCTGACCCAGTAGTGGGTGAAGGCATCAATTAAAACACCAGATGAAGAACACTGGACAAGAGTTTCTGATCTAAAAACTGACCTTAGTCTTGGAGGCTAATCCAGTTTGGTGCTGAGTGTGTTCATCTCCCAATCAACTTTACCAGAATTTGAGCAAGATCAGTGCCTTGAAGGATCAGTCTCCTTTAGTTCGCATTTTGGCCTCTGGTGATGCATTAATTAAATGAGGATAATGCTTACTTTCCCCTTGAGGATATTGTAAGACTTAATATAGAGATTTTGAGCCCTTCTCATGAAAGACACTACACAGAGTAAATGCCAAATATTAGACTACTCTTGATTATCTAAAGGTCACCCTCTGAAGACCAGACTGAATTCCCACTAATTTTGATGGGAAGAGAGGGATGAACCCTGAAAGACAGTCCCAAAGGCATCAACTAATCCTTCTGGCCTAACTGACATTGGGCTCATGTAAACTTTGTCACTTTACTGAAATTAAAGAATTCACATTTTATTTGGTCTAAATTAATGATATTGAAGCTATCTTGAAGAGATGCAGTGGGTCTAAGGCCAGCTGGGAAGCAGGTGAGTGAGCCACATGGAACTAGCAAGAAGGAATTAATTAGGTATGCTGCTGGCAATGTGCTTCTATCCTCTGTGGAAACTACAATGCTTAGAGCTATAGAATGATCAGGCAATGAAAAATAAAATAAAAGACTTTAGATTTACAGTTCCCACTTTCATATCTTCTTGCTATCGTTCATATAGATTAGGAATTAAGTTCAAACATTCCCTATGGAAACAAGGGTTTGCTGACTTAGAACAAACAGCATTAGAAATACAGATTAAGCAAACCCAGAAATATTCAGGTTCAACTTAAGTTCTCTCTGGAAGTGGGCTGAAGTACTACGTTTTATTTCTGATTCTGATGTACAGTATTTGTAGCATAAACAGAAATTATGGTATCTATGTAGCATGTACATTGGGTAGTCTATGTTTTTCAGTGCTGGGGAAGAAGCTTAAACTAGTCATAAGACTTTGAATATCTTTATCATCCCTTTTCTTTGTCTGTTTTCGTTTTGAGTTTCTTCCAGGATCTTTCCTTTCTTCTGTCTTCTGAGGGTTCTCTGGGGATTCATCTCTAGGTTGCTTCATGACTCATTGGCCAATGTTAACAATGAGAAGTCCGGATGTATCTGACAAATTTATTCCTGAACATCCAGCTGACTTAGATGATAACACTGACACCTTAGTAGGTATGCAGCATTGATCAGTAGTCAGGAACCAGGAATCAGGGCACCCTCATGTTCATTAGAGTTTATTTTAGTTCAGAAAATGACAGTAGTGTTTCTACAAATTGCATTAGTTAGATGAGGGAAAATTGAATCATGAAGTACCAAGATAGAGCTAGACGTTAGAAAAAATATGACAGACAATCAGACTATTGGCCTTTGTAGCATAGATGTTAGGCAGATGTGCTTCTATGGAGTTGGGTAACTTCTGAATTTGGATAGTTTACAGCTACTGCTGGGAAAAATAACTTTCAGTAAAATGTAAATGAGTTGAAGAAAGCTATTGTGACACTGAAATGGCCAGCGAGGGTATTAAGCTCAAATATTGTTTAGGGTTATTGTTCTGTCTAGGTCCATAGAAGCTGTAAAAGTGATGTTGGACAATCTGTGAACAATTAATCTTTCCTTTTGAATCAGGTGAGCTTTTGGGGGTAATTGCAATTTTAGCTACTGCACTTAAGATGCACAGGTACACCGATATGAGATGCGAATTTTAAAGAAGACAGAGGAGAAAATCATACCTAGTAACAGCTTTGTGCCTCTTGATCTGAACTAGAACTGAAGTCCAGATTTAAAATTCCCAAAAAGCCGAAAACATGACTATTAGCTTAGGTGCAGGGTTAAAATCTGTTTCTTGTCTGAGGCCAAGACCATCTCCAGGGTTGTTTGTTTGATTTCAGTCCATTTGATCTTGAGCACTTCTTCAATATTTTCCATAAATCCAGAGGCTGGAAGAACAGATTGTAATGAGCATAGGTCCCTATGTATCAGAAAGCCAAGGGGTTGGGGGGGTGCATAAATTGTAAAACTGCTCTCTAGTTGGCTCCGCTGCTTAAGTGGCTGCTCCTTTCTCCTTCTGTCTGCCCCACACCCCATCTGACCATTAATTTCATGCCAGTCCTAGCTTGTGTTGGTACCAAGTCAGCAAGAGCCAGTTTCTTTGTCTCCACATCAGGCAAAGCGTTCTCTGGTGTCATTAAACATGGAACCTCTTTCTACAGCTTTGCTCCTTTGGAAAGAGCCTTCTGATTTCTGCTTTGGGGAATGCATTAATGATGCCGATAGGGAACTCACTCGCAAGTTGTTTCTTGCAGTGTATCAGGATTTTACTCTATCAAAGGGTTTCTGGCTGTCTCTTAGGGCCCAGACAGCATTGCTTCTCTAATTCCTGGGCCTGGTTTTTATCTAGTTTTATACTACTTCTACCCTAGTGCCACTCCACTGACCTGCAGAGTGTTTTTTTCTGATTTCGCAGAATCACAGAATCACAGAATTGCAGGGGTTGGAAGGGACCTCGAGAGATCATCGAGTCCAACCCCCCTGCCAGAGCAGGTTCCCTACAGCAGGTTGCACAGGTAGGCGTCCAGGAGGGTCTTGAATATCTCCAGCGAAGGAGACTCCACAACCTCCCTGGGCAGCCTGTTCCAGTGCTCCGTCACCCGCACTGTGAAGAAGTTCTTCTGCATGTTGGTGCGGAACTTCCTGTGCTCCAACTTAATGCCATTGCCCCTTGTCCTGTCCCCACCTCCATTTGCCTCCTGCGCCTAAGATACTTATAAACATGGATCAGGTCCCCTCTCAGCCTTCTATTCTCCAGGCTGAACAGACCCAGATTACTGAGCCTCTCCTCATAAGGGAGATGCTCCACGCCCTTGATCATCTTTGTGGCCCTCCACTGGACTCTTTCCAGGAGGTCCCTGTCTTTCTTATACAGGGGAGCCCAGAACTGGATACAGTACTCCAGCTGAGGCCTGACCAGGGCAGAGTAGAGGGGGAGGATCACCTCCCTCGACCTGCTGGCAATGCTTTTTTTAATGGACCCCAGGATCCCCTTGGCCTTCTTAGCCACCAGGGCACACTGCTGGCTCATGGCCAACCTGTTGTCTACCAGGAACCCCAGGTCCCCCTCTGTAGAGCTCCTCTCCAGCAAGTCATCCCCCAGCCTGTACTGGTACATGCGGTTATTCCTCCCCAGGTGCAGGACTCTACACTTGCTTTTGTTGAACCTCATCAGGTTCCTCTCTGCCCAACTCTCCAGCCTGTCCAGGTCTTGCTGAATGGCAGCACAGCCTTCTGGCGTGTCAGCCACTCCCCTGAGTTTTGTGTCATCAGCAGATTTATCAGATTTATAGTAGTGGTTTTTTTTCAGATTTATAGTAGTGTAGCAGATTGTAGTTAGCTTGGGGGTCCAAAATTCACTCTTTCCTTTCCTTCCTCTCTGTTTCAGTTGTAAAGGCAAGATCCTGATCTTAGTTTCATCAATGAAAGTCTGAAATAGCTCTGTTCATCTCCACCTGTTGGATGTGCTTGGATAGAAAACACCTCAGAGTGTGTCTCTGTGAAGGGGCTTGAACATCACCTTTGAGCAGATGTGGTCAGTGAGGCTCCTGCACAGATTTTCAGTTGTTTTATTTTCACGTTAGCATCTTGTCAGCTGAAAAATTTTGCCTCTATGTTGTAGTCCTAAAATCATCTACTACAAAAGAAGCATCTGTATATGTATACAAAAACACCCGCTTTGTGCTGAGAATCTTCTTAAGCAGGGGCATCAGTTAAAATCAATTCCTCTTTTGTAGATCATCCTTTACCTGATACAACATGGCCAAGCCTTTTATTCCATCATGCACTATTTAATATGAGGATGTCTGTCACGAGCATTTAATTTGCTCAGATGCTGATTTAGGAGGTGTGAGACCTGACATCCTGATCTCACCTCCTGAGTGATGTCACTGAAATCAAGTGCTTGGAACAGTGCCTCAACTTCCTCAATTCTAAATAGTATACTGTTTCCTTGTTCAAAACATTCTGAGGACTACATGCAACCAAAAAAAAAAAAAAAAAAAAAAAAAAAAAAAATTTAAAGCTTAATTCTATCTATTGCTTCAAACTCCCAGAAGATCATTCAAAGTGGTAGGCATATTGTCTTTCTGTGTAGAAAGTAGTAAGGAATACTTAAGAAAATGATTATCAGAATTAGGGAGACTCTACCTGAAAGGCTGTCGTAAGCATAAGGGACAACTTGAGCTGAATGACAGGACTGTATGATTATTTGTAAAAGTAAACGTAAAGCATCTGTTGGACCCATGTATTTAATCCTCCTGGGAGCATCTTTGAAGGTATGTCTCTCGATGTCTACATATTTCCTTTTTCCAGGTTGGTGACTAAAGATGAAAAGAAATCAAAATATGCCTAAAACAATCTCTCATGCCGATCAGACTGTGGTGTTTCAGGCTTATGCAGATCGTAAGACTTATTTATGGTTTATGTTGTCACCAGCGATCTCCAATAAAAACCCTGGCCTTTTATCGTACATTTGGTTCTTGCTATATCCTAGGTAATTAGACAGCAGATCCAGGTATTGAACACACATTCCTTCACTAGCTATCTGAAATTAAAGGTAATCATAAAGACATTACAGAACACATTGAGATTTCCTTTATTACGACATTAATGTGAAATTATGCATCGCACCCCATTTGATTAGCATATGGTGCCTCAGAGCAAATCAGTTAACACTGATGCATCTATTAAAGTGTCCAAGCAATATTCTGCATCTCCTAAGTGATGCACGATAAATATTCTGCAGTGTGGCTGCCCTTACCCAGCCTCTTTCAGTCTGACATAGCTGTAAATCTCTTGTGATGAGCTGAGTACGTTGCTGATGCAATGCTGTGGTGCCATCACAGGGGCTGGAGGACCCTTGCCAAAATGAGGGGACAAACTTGGGGAGAGATTTAAAGCGCATAGTATCTAGCTAAGCTCCACAAAGCTCCACTAAGATCCACTTTCAGATCCAGGTTCTAGTGAATTGTCTTGTGGGATGGTGAAGGTTTTAGCCCTCCCCCAGAAGACTGCTGTTAAACTGTCTGATTCCACTCCATCCAAATAACCACATGTGGATACTTCCGTTGTGAAAGTGTCTACTTAGTTTGATGCCTTCCTCCATGCCTGAGCAATTGAACCAGTTTCTAATCATTTCTCAGACACTTTGTTAGGGGAAGCTGGCCAGCTCAGTAGTGCACATTGTGTCCTCACCCTTGCAGCTGCAGTCTTCAGAATACATATAAGAATATACTTAATCATTTCATGGTTTGATAAATGTGAGTTTTGCTTGTGGCTCAGCGGTCAGGTTTCCAGCTGAGATTTGGACTTACTTTATCTGCTGCTCTTGGAGCAAAATTATTGCTGCCTAATTACGTCCTTCTACATTGTTAATTATACCTTTATTTAGAATTTATTTGTTTGTTTTACAATTCAGAACTTCTATTGTTAATTCTATGCAAAATTGGAAATAGATATGCGGGAAGTACTATATTAAGCTGAAGCGTCCTTTGAAAATATGTATTATTACAGTGGTAAAAGAAATAAGAAATCTAATTCTTGCTTGTAGAATTCAATGCATTTCAGATCACTTAAGATTCAGAATAAATTCTGGATTTTCAGAAAATCATCCATAATTCTCAGCAAATACTGATATCCACATAACTTTACTGTGAGTTGAAAACAAAAATACCACCATTAGCTTCTTTTTCAAGGTGGGAAGACTTCATTGTAGGATAAGATATATGACATGCCAGAAGAACAGTAATAGCCTGCACTAAGTATTAAATACATAGTCTTTTTTGCACTAGATAAGGTCTCTGTCCATTTCTTCCTTGAGATTGTCTCCTACTGAACAAGTCCTATTGCTCATATAGATATTCTGCCTGCAAGACTTCAACATCTTGTCACTTACTCTAGATAGTAAAATAGGAGCTAAACACTTAAATGTTTTCTCTTTTACTCTCTGGGTGAGGAACTTCAGGAACCTAAAGGATTATTTGTAAGTGGTACGTCTTATTTCTTTGAAAGAACAAATCAAAATTTCTGATGTGCTCTTGAACTTCTGCACATTTCACACTGCACTTTCATTACTTGATGCTTCTTACCCTGTGACAGGCTGGGGGAAGGTTGTGAGGTCATCTGTCTTAAGGGTAAGCAAAATTATTCATTGGCCAGTCTATCGAGAGAGATCATCCTGGTAAAAGTGTTTTAGTCGATCATCCCAGTAAGTGTTTTAGTCATCTGTGACTACTGAGCTTTGTTGTTCTGACAACTGTCTGTTTTCCTCAATCAGCTTGTGTAGGTTTGTGTATATGTTTTTTTTGTATATTTTTGTGGGTATGATTTTCATGTCTGTGTGTTTGTTTCTTGTAACAATTACCTCTTCTGCTAACATAAATACATATTTTGAATGATTTTGCTTTTGGCAAGCAGGAAGAATTGCCTGGAAAAAGTTTGGTAAACTGTTGATGCTGTGTATAGTTAGAGCTACCTGTGAACGTGGAGGCCACTGCCAGATGGGGAGAAAGAAGAAGGTGAGTGGAGAACAGAGGAGGAAAAAGTAGGCACTTCAGTTTGATGAGAAAGATCTGAGTTTCTCTTGATGCCCCTACAGTTCTGCCTTCCACCGGTCTCTTTCATCTGCTGAGCTGCAAGCTGTGCCTCTCGCACACTCCCTCATTGCTGGCGTGTACCAAAGCATTTAGAGCAGGGACATGCTCACTACCTGCCATGTGCTGAACGTGCATTTGTCCAAACCACACATATTCAGACTTGCATACAGGAAACACGTTCTTAGGTTTATCAAACTCTCTGTTGCTTTACAACGTAAAGGCTGTGTGTCTATGGCTTGAAGAAAGATGGAGAAAAGAAAATACCCTTTTTGTATGGAAAGCTGTAAACTGCAAAGTATTTATTCAAGAGGCAAGAGCTGTTCTCAAGAGGCATTCTAGTTTTTTTTGGAGCTCACTCTATCTTTTTATTTGTGTTGAAACACTCTAATATTTATTCCTTTCTTTTTGCTTTTAAATATAAAGTAAGGGGAATTGAAGACAGTTTGAACTCTCCACTTACATTCTCCCTGATGGAAAGAGTTGCAGGAAGATAGGAACAAAATTTAGGGGCATAGGCCTTGGTTTTGATAAACATGCTTCAAGAATTGCTGCTACAGGAATTATATCTTTTACAGCTGAGATTTTCACAGCTAGTAAAATCTCAGCTGAAGTGTTTTCATTTTGTCCAATATGAAATTCATCAAAATGGGGTGAGATCTTCATTTGCAAACAAGTAAAAAAAGGTGAGTAGAAGATGTGATGAGTCATTTTTATGCCCCCCACACTCTCCTGTAGCATCTGTAGCACGAGACGAGGTCTCAGCCACCACCTCCTCTCCACTCGTAGTGCTGCTACCTCAGTCCCAGCCTCTTGGGAAAGTTGTGTTTTAATTAATCAGGGTCTTTACCTCCTGTACTCCTACAGGAAGCCTCTTCATGGAATTTATTCCTCTGTGGGTCACAAACCTTCAAGTCTAAAGATGTTTACAATCCATTTGCACCTATTAGTTTTTTTCTAATAGTATAGTGCACAACTAGGCAGTGAACAGCAGCAGCCACCTGCTTTATCCCATCCTCTGATGCGTCTGTTTATGTTTGTGTGCAACCACTCCAGCTACACAGGTTTCACTGCAGACAGGGTTGCAAAATGTACACTCTAATGATAGAGATAATGCTCTAATATGTCTGTAGTCAAGATTTTAGATGCAGAGTTGTTTATTATACAGGATGCGAGCTTGGACTTGGGATTCTGTGCTCTGGCACTGATTTCTCTGAAACAGAGCAATTTGTTTTACCTCTGAATCCTCCTTCCTCTGAATCACAGTGCTTACCTGCTTTGAGGTTTAATCAAGGAAGCTGTGTGAGTGCCAGGTACTGTATAAAAGTAAGAGGCAATTATTAAAAGTGGGCTTTGACTTTTTAAAGGTAGGATAACAGATGCTGGGTAATAAATTTCATTAATGATGATAGGGAAAGTTTCATATTTTTGAACTCTGACAATATTATTTTTTCCTTTAGCTTAATTTGTAATAGTTATCCTGGTTTTACTGTTTGTTTTCCAAAAGTGCTGCAAACAACTAGATGACACAATGAGCTATTTTTCTCCCTAGGGTGTCCCACCGCTTTCACATACACATTTATGTTTAGAAATCGAAGCATCTTGTTTTGAAGTGGCTTTAAGCAAGATGCTTGACATTCAGATTTTAAACAATTTCGAGTCATGAAATTTGTTAAATAAGAATATGGTTGTAATTTTTTGAGGCTGCTTTGACATTTACATAAGAGATTTCACTGACTTAATCTATTTGTCATTGTATGTATGTGTATATTTCTACTGGCTTGGAAATTAGTGGTTTAATAGATTCTGATTTTTCTCTCTCAGTTTATAATGGGAAAACATATGAAGTGTCCTATTTGTCTATGATGGGAAATCTGCTTCCCGTCCACTTACATCAACAGCTCTGAACAGAGCTGCAAATCCAGCCTGAACTTGATTGCTGTCAGAAGTGTTTCTGCAGTTAAGAAGCTGCAGTGTAGCACTTGGTTCCACATGAGGAGAATCAAATGTGCTTTCGGATTTACTTTGCTGTGCTGTTGAATGTGCCTTAATTCTGCAAGTTCAAAGAGAGACATTTAAAGTTAGCTGCTGCAACTTACTCACCTGCTGTTCTTTTTGGAGGAAATCTTTCTTGCAGCAAGCAAAGGAATAGAAAATAAAGATCTAACTTTGGGTTATTTTACTTGGTTTTCAAAAAAGCAAAGTACTAAACTCCTGCTTGAGTAGGAGAAGTCAAAAATATCAATGATAATTTCAGCCTCAGTTTCCTTTTCCTGACTCAGTTTCCCTTTCCAAAAAAACTATAAAAGTTTTGTAGGATTGCCTTCATGATATGCTTGAAAGAAAGAAGACATCTCTGTGCCAAAGAGAAATATTTTTATTCATACTAAGATACCAAAGGTCCAGTGAAACAGAGGTTTAAGAGTATCATTTTCTGCAAAACAGATGTTGCCATTTCTTACAGAGGGAAAACTGTGATGAATATATGTGTCGCTGGTGTACTTGTCTAGTCTTGGGCTCGTTGGAGATGCTGACCCACCCAGATGTGGGCACATCTATCAGGCAGTGTCCTGTGCTTGATTCCCTGACTCATATTGTAAAGAGAGAAAGAACCCAGCCTCGCACTTAGGATTTTATGATGGAGCGTAAATCAGGTCTGCCTGTACTTGACCAAGGTTGAAACCCACAGTGCTGCATGGTAATTAGATTTTTAAAAGATTTTTTTTTTCCTCTGGTTTATTTATATAGCAGTAATTACCTCCAGCACACAGTCAGAGTGACTGCTTGTCTTTCATGACCATACTTTTACCCTTTCGTTTGACTGTCCTGTGCTTCTGTGGCTAATATAGAGCTTCATTCATTATCCCTGAGCCCCTTCCCCTGCCAGCCCTTACACAGTAGCACAGCGGGGAGCACAAGGTTATTGTAAGGTAGCTTGAGTGGGAGTGGACGTGAAGAGCTGAGCAGGAGATGCATCCCTCAGCACGGATCTGGCAGGATTGTTCCCACACCTTTCTCGGAGCCACAGTGTACATGGTGTGAACAGGGCTTGCCAATGGCTTTGAGACCACATTTCCTCTTCTTGGTGAGACTTTCATCTGACAGTGATTCTTCCAGGTCTGATTCTTTCCGGGGATAATTTAGCACGTATACTGAAATGCTCCTTAATAAATTCTTCACTTCCCAGCACTCCTTGTTTGTCCTCTTTTTTCATCTTTCCTTCTGCTCCTTCACATACAATAGCTTCTGAACTTGTTGCTGTGTTTGAAATAAGTTTGACAACAGTAGGTATTAAGATAGTTAGTTCCTACATGTATTTTCTTGGTATGAGGAATGGCCCATCAGTTATCTTTTTGTAGAAAAAGCAAGCCTTAGCTTAACCTTATTATTTCAGATACAAAGAACCTTTTTATATTAGAGCTTTTGTTGCTGCTTTATCTCTGGTAGACATCAAGAAATCCAGTGATGAAATATTCAGCTATCAGAAACTACAGTGTTTTAGTTCCAGACTTACAGAGGTACTTGGTTGTTCCTTGAGTCCTCAAGCAAAGCCTAACACTTTTGCCCTGGTGTTTGGGCCGTGAAGAATCCAAGCTGCTCTGAATGGGCAGAGCCATACAAGATGCCCTGTCAGAGTGCTTAGTGGCCCAAGGGGAAAGCAGCCAGGTATATGCAGTTAGTGTGCTGTCAGTGACCCTCATTAAGACGAAGCTGTGAAAGCAGCAAAGACAAGCTCAAGGTCTTTGCCCCATTTTGTTTGATGCCATGGAGATATTGACAAGATGGAGGAGAGAACTAGGTTGGTGTCTGGAGACTCTGTACGTAGTCACCATTTATGCTACTGTTGTCTGTAGGTACCTTTGCCTGCACCGAAGGTGTTTTGGAATACGTTCATCATATTTTTCCCTTCAGCTCTGGTCGAAACTCTTGTTTCCTCCACAAGTGCTTATCTATCTTCATTTCAAAACATCTCAGTTTTAGAATTATATTTTCATTACAGTATCTGAACTAAGAGTGGGGACAACAGTTCTGCAGGTGGGGAAGTGACGCGCACAAGCTACAGGTGCAGGATTCATCTCCTTGAGATCTACCCCCCTTAAAACTGGGATGTATTCTAGCTAAGTCATCTAGACTGTTCTTTAGTCAAAGGAGAGAGAAGGTTGAAGTACAGTCCATCCCATCCAAAAGTGGGACGAAACATCTCTTGAAGTGACTGTCTCTCTCCACTAATTTCTGAAAGCAGTTAAGTGACTGCCTTAGAGTAGAGCCTAACTTGTAGCTGGCTGTAGTTAGGGAAGGTGATTCCCATGCCAATCAGCTTGCCTGAGGTTGTACAAGGATCTTAAACTTGGATTTAAACTCAATGAACAATAGCCTGCTCCTTGAGCAGCAGAAGTGTGGGATTTCTGGAGGATTTTTAGGAGGTGTCTTTGCAGAGGTTGTCAAAGGGCTTCAAGTGGAACATCTGAAATGGAGCATTTTCGGTACCCAGATGAGAGATTAGGAGCTTGGCCACATGAGAGGGTAATGCTGGCTATATCAGGCCGGTGCAACCAGCCAAATAAGTGTAATTCCTCTTACAGTGTGAAGAAAAATAGGTTTTAAAGCATCATCAGCCTCCCCAAAAGAAAACAATGTTGGTGAGTCAGTAAACGATGGAGTTCATAAAGTACCATTTACTTCCACCTCTGTCTGCAGCAGTAAATTCAGATCAGGCTCACACTAGCTGTCTGGGCATACAGGGGTCTTGATTTCTTTTTGAAAGCCATGTGTAACAGTCAATTCTCTTTCCCAAGATGTCAGGAAAGGGTTGATATGGCTGTTGGTGAGACAATGCACCTGTTGTCAGCCGCAGTTCCGTCTCTACCTAGCAATGGCACATGCAGATGCTAACATTTCATTTCAACTAATTTCCTACAATTATAGTAACACTGAGATGAATTTCCCTTTTTATGGAGAGTGCCACTTAGGTTTTACAGAGTTTTTTACAAAGTTTACAGAGTTTAATGTCGGAATCTTGAATGAACAGAATCTGTCTGGAGATATTGCACAGGTCCTAGGTTCTGGTAGAGACCACTGAGAAGGAAAAGGATGCTGGTGTTTTACAACTGGATGAGAAAGGCAAAGAAAGCGCTTCTGCAGTGCTAGTACCAGCATCCATACCTGTAACTCTCAAACCTACTGCCCAACCACTGCCAAATATTGATGATGTTTGACTGATGAGTTTGGCTGCTTCAACAGCATCACAGCAATCCACTGTGGCCTGCCAGAGCCTGTGGCTTTCATCTCTCAGCACCTGGAGCTCAGGAAGAACCAGGTCTGTGTCCTTCTCTTATTATAATTTCCCTCTTTCTACAACTTGCTGGCCACTCTGGCCACAATACGGCACATGCATGGTGCAGTAAAGTTTGGGTCTGAGTAGTGATATACTGCTTCTAACCGTGGCATTGCTGTCAGGTTATCCAGGGAGCAGATGCATGGCTCTTGACACACCACAGATCTGTGCCAATACTACTTTCTGGTAGTGATTACAGGCTGTGCAGAGTTTTTGTTTTGTTTTTCAAGGTGCTAAAAGTAAGAGCAATTTGAGTTCCCACTCTTTTTACTCTTTGTAACATAGCGCTTCACATTACCATTCATCTGCAAAAAGCCATTTTTAACAACTGCAGGTCAGGAGTCTGTTTTTCCTTCCCAGCTTCAGCCCACAGGGATTTTCATGATAACATTTTGTTTCAGAGCTGTGTGCTCTATGGAGAAATGTGATTCAACAGCTGCCCTTCCTGAACCATGTCCTTAAAGCAGAAGCAAACCTTTTATAAAATCAGTAGTAAGGAGGGGTGGGTTTGTACGTGTGTGGATGGATTTATGTTTATGTCTAGGTGTCACAGAAGGTTTTTCTTTAATTAACAATTAATTTTCTCTATTAACAAGGTTTTTCTCTGTTTCCTCATCCTGCTTCTGATTACCAAATACCATAGGAACCTTGGTCTCTAGCTTGGTTCTGCAGAGCAAAGGACTACAGGCAGTGAGGGGATGCAATGACACCGGTAGCTGGAGTTGTTTCACTGATGTGACAGTCACTGGAGGTAATGGGGGGTGGAGCCCATCCCATTCTGCATGAGATTGGAGGTGATTTCACATTTCCACACCTTAGTGTGGAAGACCTTAGACTTCTTCCTCTTTCTATGCCTGCATCCAACCTGTTCCCAGCCTTGGCAAAGCTCAGTAGGTATGAAGGGTCAGAGGATGGAAGGTAGGCATCTCCTAGATTTGCTGATGTACTGCCCAAGTCCTGTACCTGGGCAGTTGTTTAGCCAGATTGCATTGTCTCTTTGCTATCACAATTCAGATGTACTTCATACCTCTTCTGTTTTATCTTCTAGACAACTTTTGATAAATTCTCCCTGTATGTGTTTTTAAAGCTTATTTGTTTTCTGGGCATCCTTCATCTCCCCCCTAAGGAGAGCTGAACCTATTCCCATTTCACCCACAGTCTCCACTTCCCCTCTTCATTTGGTGTGCTGAGTGTGTTCTAGGACTCTTTAATTATCCTTACAGTCCTGAAATGACCTACACACAAAAGCTGCTTTGCATTCCAGAAGGCTGGTGAGCAGCAGTGCCTGGTCGGCTGCTCTGGGGCTGGGAGGGATCTCAGTGACAGATAGCGGCTTGGCTCCTCGCCTCCCTCTCTGCCCTCCACCCACAGACCTGTGTCCCAGGAGCCCGAGCCAAGCTGCCTGCCTCTGTCCCAGCACAGCTGATCAAAAGCCTTACTCCGCGGATTAAGACAGAAAGATCCTAAGTGAATTAAATGCTTGGTCTCAGATTTTTCCTTTGTCAAGAGACTCTGGAGGACAAAAAGCCTCAGCGTTGTTTTTTTTTTTTTTTTTTCCCCACATAGTTCAGCACAAACGTGTCTTCTTGCTCTGAACAAAAGTGGTACGAAATTGAAGGGAAAAGGAAGGATTCGTTTCTGGGCCCCATCCTCTACCTTCCTTTCCCTGCTCCCTACCAAATGCAAACAGCTGAGGAGAAGCTCCAGCAGCAGAAATGTTGTGCATCTGTGTGGGAGGCACTTTTTTCATGCACCTCAACCTGAATGCACAGGGAGGCCAAAGCTGTCCCAGCCCCATGTGTGTATTCCTTCTCCCTCTTGTCACTTGCATTAAAGATGGATGATTTTCACATCATTCCTGCCCTGGCAACGTTAATCTGATGTGGCTTTCACAGCTTTAGTTGCAAATCCAATCGCTTGATGGATGGGTATGTTTACCCACCCCAAATCTCAACTTTCCTGCCTTCCCCGCCTCCTAGCTAGTGTCAGCCAAGTCAGCAAGATCTCTGTCTATAAAATATACCAAGCAAGCTGCAACTTTGCAGTCTTAGTGAGATTTATGGACAGGCTTAAATGATAGTTTTTTTTTCTTTTCGGTTTTGTCCTTACAGGATTTTATAAACAAACATTTTCCTTGAGTAGCTTTGTTTTCTTGAGGTCCATGTCAGGCCAGCTCCACTGATGCAGAGACCTTGCCTGTCTTCCACAGCTGCTTTAGTTATAATGAGAACTCTGGAAAACCAAGAGATGAATTTCCATGAGAACTCTGGAAAACCAAGAGATGAATTTCCATTTCCCAAACATGGACTTAAATTCTTGCAAAATCTTTCAATACCTGTATCTTCTTTTCCTTGGCAAAATGAGAGAGAACTGGAATATTAGAGAACATTGAGACAGGTGTGGCGAGATCAAGTATGAGATGAGATTTCTTTAAAAAATTAACAAAACAGGCAGTCGGATCTTTATTCAGCTTTGACTGGAATAGAACTCTGGAGGGCTATGCTTTATTCCTTTTACCATGGGCTTCCTCCTGTGACTGTAGCAAACATGCCTGAGTGAAGCAGACAGTACAATGTGTATTTTTGTTTGCATGTGTGTTCATCTGTGTACCACCCTGTGTGATCGTAGGACACAAGAGACAGGAGAGCAGGGCATGAAAATCAATTGTAGAATCATAGAAGTACAGAATGGCCTGGGTTGGAAGGGACCTCAGGGATCATCAGGTTCCAACCCTCCTGCCACAGACAGAGCCACCAACCTCCAGATTAGGTGCTGGATCAGGTTGCCCAGGACCCCATCCAACCTGGTCTTGAACACGTCCAGGGTCAGGGCATCCACAACCTCTCTGGGCAACCTGTTCCAGCACTCTCTCGGTTAAGAACTTCCCCCTGACGTCTAACCTAAACTTTCCCTCCTTCAGCTTAAAACCATTCCCCCTTGTCCTATCACTGTCTACCCTTTTGAAAAGTTGGTTCCCCTCCTGTTTATAATCTCCTTTTAAATACTGAAAGGCTGCAATGAGGTCCCCCCACAGCCTTTTCTTCTCCATGCTGAACAAGCCCAGCTCCCTCAGTCTGTCCTCATAGGGGAGGTGCTCCAGCCCTCTGATCGTCTTTGTGGCCCTCCTCTGAACCCTCTCCAACAGTTCCACGTCTTTCCTGTATTGGGGGCCCCAGACCTGGACACAGTACTCCAGATGAGGCCTCATGAGGCCAGAGTAGAGAGGGACAATCACTTCCCTGTCCCTGCTGGCCTCCCCTCTCCTGATGGAGCCCAGGATACCATTGGCCTTCTGAGCTGCAAAAGCACGCTGCTGGCTCATGTTCAGTTTTTTGTCCACAAGGACCCCCAGGTCTTTCTCAGCTGGGCTACTCTCAAGGATCTCTTCTCCTAGTCTGTATACCTATCTGGGATTACTTCGATGTTGCCATGCAATGTAACTAGTCAATTTTTTACCCCCTCTCAATAAAGAATGAGTCATGTTGTCATGACCTGCCCCTTATTCCAGCAACTATAGTGACTTGCTGGCATCTTTCCTATGCTATCAGGTATTCACCATAAACCATTTGATTTTCAGCACGTTCAGTGTCTGCTTTATGATGTCTTCTCCCCTCTCTGACTTCCCTTGAAAGGATGATGTCAAGATAAAAATCAAATGTTTACTCTTGCGCGTGCAGACAAATCCTTTCTGTGTTACTTATAATGCTTCAGATTATGAAATTGGACATGATTTCAATCCTCTAATTGACCTGTCATCGTTTATTTTACTATTTATTTTAGTTCTTGTGGTGCTCCCTCCTTGGGCCACAAAGCTTGGAAGGAGGATGAAAGAAGAGAGATTTTGTTCCTAAGTTATATGCCTTTAGTCCTTTTGTGGCAGTAGAAACCTTTATATCAGGCAATAGCTTTGGAAGGAACAACCTGACTCCATTGGCTGTCAGCTGTGTGTAAGCATGATGTGGAATCACCTTCCTAAAAATGCCATCTTTCTTCTCTGGCTTCTCATTAAGAAACTATAAAGTGCAGTTTGAGAGAATTTTTAATATCAGTACTCTCCTTTCAAGCCTAGTTGATAAAGTTTCATATTGATCTTTGGTGTTCACTATCCTATATACTTGTATAATAAACACTGTTTTATTGTAAGGATGTGAGTCGCAGGCCCTGGAATTTTCATTAGTGATAACATTAAAATCAATTGGAAGATGACCATTCACGTTAGTGTTGTCTTTCTAGCTTTATTTTTGTCTTTGTTAGGAAGTAGTTCTAAATCTGAAGGATGCCAGTCAGAATGGTAACTCATATGAGACAAAGTGCCCAGGTGATAGATATTGGAATCCTAAGTGGAAGACCTCCAGGTTTCAAAACTGATGGCCTTATGATGGTGTACTTCAAAGGAGTTATATGAAAACTGCTTTCTTCTTCCCTCTGAAAACCAAGTCTAGCAAATATACCAAAATCCCTTTAGGAAATCTTGACTTAAGTTTGACAGCAGTCATTTTTTCTTGTCTTGACACTGAACTCTTTGCTGCTGAAACTTTTTGGGGAGAGACTGAGAAAGGTAGTATAAAGAAAGAAACCTCCTTTCCTCTTTCCAAAGGTACAGGAGCTTAAAGCCCTTTCCCAACAAACAAAAGTAGACAGTTTCAGCACCTCTCCTAATATGGGACCCTTTATGCTTAGTGACTGTGCTTATCATTTACAGCACTAGCTGCAGATTTTGCTGTTGAGTGAGGAACATGTACAGAATTGAGTCTTATGGGAGATCCAAGAACACTCTTTTGGCATGCTGCTACCTCTTCCTTTCTTTAGGTCAGAACATCACAGCTTGTTATGACAGTCATAGTCTGTATTTCCATCACTTGCGCATATGATTGCCAACACTAAGGACTGACTGGTTCCCACCCTGAACGGACATACTCCAATCTGGAAGAGCAGGCATGCAACTACAGCCACATCTCACCTGCATCAGGCAGAGATAAGCAGCTTAAAGCTTGCTCCAGTAGATGACAGGAGAAATTCAGATAACTAATCCTTGCCAAGAGCTAGGTAGCTTGCATTCTTCTGTCCCTCTACATGTAAGGTTTAAACATAGCTTGAAGGTGAATAGCAATATCTTTCATTGACGGTAGTTCCTGTTGAAAATGATTGGGTTTGCCTTCTCCCTAATGATCATTGAGAGGCAGGCTGTGTTTTGACACTCGACTAAGTAAAAACTGTTATTTCAATTGCTTGTAAATGGATATTGTGAATATTTTAGCATGTTCCTTTTTCTTTCTAATGTTGCTTTTCAAAGGTGTTGGGTGACAGAATTCAGATTTGACCATCAATGTTTTTTGCAGTAAATCAGTGTCAGTGTCTCAGTTCAGCTCTTCTGATTTGTTGCCTGATTCTCTAACCAGCTGACATAGAGGTGTATGAGCTGCAAGCATGGGATTGGGTGAAGGCAGGTATTTTATCTCTGCTTCTGCTTTGGTTGATGACCTTAATGAAGTGTGTGAGCCTTTCTGTTCCTGTATCTCACCACTGGACAATAAAACACACTTTTTATCCTAGTGACCAAACACCTCAAACCATTTAAAAACATCTTACACCTGCCACTTCAATAGTAGATATCTAAGCAGCTTTTGAAGGAAGACTTCATTTAACTTATCTTTTCATAAATCAAGCTTTACTCGAATAGTTTCTGAGACTGCATCTTCAGCTATTTGGGCACAAAATTGGTGTATCAGAAGAGAAGCTTTACAAGGGAGAGATTTGCAATTAAACGGAAATTAAGTAGTCTTTGCCAAATGGATTTCTGAAATGGAAAGCACTGTTTTTTATCGGTGTATGTGTACAGGGAGGGTAACAGTAGAGAAGATGATTGAAGGGCGGAGAAAACAGTTAAAAATTGCAATCAGCGTATAGTGGGCACAGTCAACTGAAGAGTTAAGTGACAGAGCCTTATTCACTCTTATGAATTAATAATTGATTCAGTAACAAATCACTAATGTTGCAGTAGTCATGGTGAATAAGATAATAAATGTGTCCTGTCCAGGGAATGCAATGTTGTTAGAATTCAGCTGAAATTATTCATAAATGTGCTACTTTTCTTCATCTCCAACTACTGCTAGTTTAGCTTTTCTTTTTAATCTTCCTAAGCTGTCATATTAGATGGTGGAGCTAGTCACATTCTATATACAGTGGAATATTAAGGGGAATTGTGGAGACATTATGTCAAATTTCAATAGATAATAGACACAAATTGGGAAACAAAGTATCTCTATCCATTTCTACACTTCTCCACTGGCTTAATAAATAAATAAAATAGAAGCCCAAAGGCTATTTAATAGCATTCACTTGTGACCCCTGTAGATTGTCTACAGCCCCCTCTCTTCCTGCTTGCATATGAGGCTTTTAAGTCGGGTGGAATACAAAAACAGCTGTAGCCTTTTGGTAGATGTGCAGACTTGTGTTTAAAGGGTGTCCATGGTCTCTGAATCTGTTCTGCAGAGAGGATTCACAGCCCCTGCACACTAGTGTGAAAAGTGACCATAGGTCCTTATATAATCCACATCCCACCAGAGCACTGCAAAATGGGGACTAGTAACTGAGGGTTTGGGGTAGTATCTAGAATATCAGAGAAAAGATAGAGGAAGTTTTAGGGAAGGAGAATCGCTCAGGGAGCCATAAAGGAGAAGGTGGGGCAGGTGGAACCGTCCTGCAGAAGATGGAAAGTGTTTCTAACTGTCATAACTCAGATGATGTGAACAGCAAAATCTCTCTAGCCTTATGGGGGAAAGTGACATAGGGAATAACACCTAGGAAAGTAAGCCAGACAAAAATGTTAAGTAAGGTACAGGTATTTTTGTGATCAGTGAGTGTAATTGAACTTTATTATAACCTCAAATTTGTAAATTCTTCATTGCTTGAAGTTTTCAAATCAAGATTTGGATGCTTTCCTGGAAGAGAATCTGTAGCCAAGAGCAAGGTATTCAGTGAGTGAATGAAATTCCATGGTGTGAGATGTCAAGGTGATGAGGGAGAGAAATCCACCCTCAGACTCTGTGAACAGTCTTTGAATATATCTGGAAGATGACAACAGTACAAAACAAAAACTATTAGTGTCAGAATGAAAAATGCTGGGAAAATTATCAAAGTAGTTAAAGTCTACAAAGAAGGAAGATAGGAATGGCAGTGCAGAACTGAGGACTAATGGTAAGCAGTCCAGATGAAAGGATAGGAGGATAATTAGCAGGCCAGCAGAAAGATAAGCTGCAGAGCATAGCAGAGATCTAAGTTAGATGAGGAAAACCTGAGGAAATCACATGCACAATATTTAGAGCTTCTATACCAGAATTCTATAAATTTTATAATTCTAGGACCAGGAACTTGAACAGAACCAGGCTGAAGACTTTCTGAAATACATTCCTGTTCAGAGATGTCCACTGCAGTTCCAATTAAGCTCTAAACATGGACATGACTTCCTTATATTTTTCCTAAATGAGAAAGGAAAGTCTACAATGTCATGTCTACAATGCAGATGAGTGTGTATGAAGGGGAGCTTGCCCGCCTCGGCCAGACAGCTGAGTAGAGTACAGACATGGACCAGAGACATCATCAGAGTATTCTTCAGGACTCCAGGAATACTGTGCTGAAAAAGCAGAGGTAGTACAGGAGAAAGAACTGAGCTGATTGCAGCTCTCATTTGTTAGATATGGGAACACTTTGCTCATCTGTAGTGATTTCACCTGAGGATCTCAAAGATTTTTGGAAATTTCTCTCCATGCTCCCCCCAAAAAATTGGAATAGCTTTGATTTCCCCTCTTTCTGTGATGCAGCCAGCACCAGGAGCCTCCACACAGTGCGTGGCAGCACAGAGCCCTGTCTCCGTCTGGAGACAGAGAAAGAGCACAGCAGCCAGCATAGGTTGAGCTGTGCAGTCTGTAATTTCCCAGGTTGGATGCTGGCCAAGATGACGTTGTCAGATTGCTTGTTTCCTGAAAAACACTGCCATGGGCTCCACAGTGATCACACAATACAAGGACCTCCCGCCTTTGCCTCCCCATCCCCAGTTGCCTGGATGCTAGCAAAGAACACTGAAGCCCAGTAGAACAAGCATCCCTCCTCCTGTAAGCACAGAGAAGAAGCCATGCTTGTCACTGTATCCCCCCGGGTTAACTAACAAGCATAGCAGAAAGAGCAAGTGAGCTGCACGTGCCTCTCCAATTGGGAATAATGACGTCAGAGCCAGGTGTAGGAGGCTGGGGCTGCTACCACACGGCAAGCCACGTGCAGCAGGGTTGTCTTCACGTCCTCCTCCAAAAGGCTCTGTGTTTACTTGCACTCTGCAACACACTGCTTCTCGGTACAAATAAAACATATCTCCCTGGGATGTCTGAGTACCAGGGCATATGTGTGGATGGATATGCACGTATGCATACGTACAGGCTGCATTAGACAAGGCTTTTCTCCCTCTCACATTGTTTTTAATATCAGATTATGGACATGATCTGCTTCTGAGGCTATGAGATCACTTTAAGCAAAGTCTGAGCCCTTTTCCATGCAGCAAGAGAGACATATAAAGTGAGAATGAAGCTGGAGGGAAGTGGAGAGGACTAGAGTCCATAGCTGTTCATTTGCCCTATCCTCTCGTCCTCTCTACACTTCTACATTCCTTCTTTCTCCCGCCGCTCAGCCCTCCCCCTTCCCCCGTACACATACACTCCTTTTATTCTCAGTAAGTTATTAAAAATGTAGACATCACTGGCTCCCAGGGTCAATATGTTGTTTTTAAATTTAAACATGAATTTCCATTTCATTGAGCCTTCAGGCCTAATGAGATGTGCTTTGACAGGAGCAGCTAGCTGGAAAAGGCATGATTGAGGGGTGAGCCAATAATATTAACTCACAGCAGAGTGTGCACACACAGCATTGGAGCCACGAGCCTTGATTCGCTGCTATCCGGGGCTTCGGCTACAGCAGACAAGGATTTCTGCTGCAGGCCCTGCGGTGAAATGTCAAATGCATTTAACCATCTGTGAGCTCCGCTTGTTTGGGCTGGCCCAAGTTGGACAACCTGAACAGAGTTTCTTTTGGCTGGGATGACAGGCCAGGAGGGCTCTGGAAGTTGGGTCTGTCACTTTGGAGAGCATCAGCTAAAACAAAGGAAAGAGCATAAAGCAGTGGAGAATGTACTGGGGTGGATCCAGTAGGCTTCTACTGACTTGCTGCATGACCTGGGCAGATCTCTATTTAGGGAGAATCAGGAAAAGAGTATTTGCATACCCTGTTGTCAGAGGTCTATCATTTCCCTGTATTGTCAGATGAAAGGGAGAAGTTCTGCTAGGGAAAAGTGCAAAAACTTGATGATCTGGACTTTCCAATGCAAAATATGTGTAGTCCAGCCAGGAGCATCTGAAGTGTGGATCTGTAGGGGATTATGTCTATACTGCACTCTAGGAAGAGGTGGTAACCCCAACTGCTTCTCTGCAGGGAAGACCTACTCCTTGTAGTTTATAGATGGTCTGTCTCGGCAGTGCATTTTGAGTGCCGATAGAAGATTGTAAGATCCTTTGTCTGACTGCAGCACTACACAAACTCGTCACTGGAAATGGCTGTCCTAGTTTCTAACAGAAGTTACGCTTCTCGTAGTGTCCAGTATGAATTTATCTTGTACCTCCGAGATACTGATAACATCCTGGCAGTGCTGAGCGGAGCCGAGGACATAACTCACTTCCGCATTCCTCTGCCAGTGAAATAGTTAAGGGGGGCATAAGGAGCTGGGAACTGGGAGGGGACAGGACCAGGGCAGCTGACCCAAACTGACCAAGGAGCTATTCCATCCCATATAACATCATGTGATTGGTTTTGCGGCGTTTCCGGGTTCCGGGGGTTACGGAGGGGCTAGCCGGGAGGAAGGGTCACCAGTGGCTGTGAGCCCTTGCTCTGCGTATCCTCTTTGTGTATATATATATATATATATGTACTGTTATTTCTTTTGTTCTCTTTACTATTTTAGTAAATAGCATTTATCTCACCCACGCGTTTTACTGCATATCTCTCTACTTCTCTCCCCCGTCCCATTTGGGGAGGGGGGAGGGTGAGTGAATAACTGTGTGGAACTCAGCTATCTGCTGAGCCAAACCATTACAATGGCATTTTCCCGTAGTTCTGAAATAAGGTTCATTTGAGGCCTTCCACTTGGTAGAGTACCCTTTAACCACTGAAAAATGAAGTCTACTGTTCCTTAGATGTGAAAAACTGTAGATAAGCTGTGACAGAACAACAAAGTGTGTTTAGGAAAACAGTGAGCATGCATGCAGGTAGTAATATAGGTCTGATTCTGCTTCTAATGCAGAGAATACTTCTAAGTTATATCCAAATAAGAGATAGTAAAAATGTTATATCAGAACTTATTTTTTCTCCACTGAAAATAGTAATTTTAGCCTTGACAAGTTAGAAGGGAAAGGTAGAGAAAAAAATAAAGTTTTGACCAAAACACTGTTTTGATTATCAATGAAAAATTGATGTTACACAGACTAAATCCAATCCAAAAGAGGTTTGGTTGATTTTTTTCTTTTAGTCTTTCATTTTCTTTTTCTGAGTGTAGAGGAAAATCATTTTTCCAGCCAGAGCTGGTCTATATGTCCAGTGACCAAAAGTTTCTCAGAAGGTTGCCCTGAGGTGTGATTTGTAGGGCTTCTTTGGTTTTATAGATCCAGGATTATAACCAAAAATATTCCTTCTCTTGATAGTTTATTGTGCTTCCTCCTGCTGAAATCCACAATAGTGGATACTGATGACTGTGTGCATGTTTATAAAATATGAAGAAGAAATGCAGCATGATATTAAATGAAAAGTAAATCAGAGTGACAATTAATAATAAAGGCAATTGAATATTCTGAATCTTTGAAAAGGGTTGTTTTTTCCCCCCTGGATCCAGTGAGCACTCATTCGTATGAATAACATTACATGCATGAGTAATCCCTTTGAACTCAATGAAATACAAGTATGTGCAGGAGGCCCATGCAGGACTGGGACCAGGAGCTTCAGTGCTGAGTTCAGGGCAAGCTGTAGTATGTTTGTACTGTTGCTTAACTGCAAAGTGGATGTAAATAGTAAGTCTTCCTTGTTCTAGTCTGTCTGGGCTTTTCTGAAAGAAATACCCTCTTGGTGCCTAACCCCTTCTGGATTTCTGCATTTCTGGCCTTTAAAGTGTGATATTTAGCTTTCAGAAAGCAAATAACAACCATTGTACTCTTTTTCACATCTTCTCCTGAGAATATTCCAAAGCACTTTTGACAACATTAACTGATGAGACCTGACAACCCCTCTGTTGAGGATGGGCTTTCAGTTTACCATTTCTCCTTCTCCTCATCTCTGTTTCTGTATATTTTCCCATGTATGATGATATTTGGACCTTCTGTAGAGCTTCATCTGCTAGAAATATGTGATTATAAAAGAAGCGGAGCTTTTGCTTTGTGTTTTCTAAAAATAAATTTCTAACTCACGCAATCTTGAAGTTAAAAAAGATATAATTTATAAAAATCTCTTTTTTTGAGGAAAAAATTCAGTAAGTCAATGATTGCATTTGAGAGTACTGGGCACTCAGTTCCCATTTTGTAGAAAAGTGGGTGGACAAAGAAGAAGATTTACTTAAAGTTTTGTGCCAAATATGAAATAAATCATCAGCATTTGAAGCAAAAGTAAGAAACCTGGAGTACCAAATCCCTTGCTTTATGTCCTGGCTGACACTCATAGTAGGAGAGATACAAACCTCAGCAGCTGAGATGGTGTGAGGATTTGCTGCCTTAACATATAGAATGTTTTCCATAAGCTGAGTTTCATGAGTCAGCATTTCTGACAGCAATAACTTACAGTAATAAACAGGGAAAGAACACCAAGTTTGTGTGGGTAAATTTGGTTCTAAAGTGAGTGATGTACTTTGTAGTAATCAGGTACGGTTGTGATCTGAACACTTTAAAGCCTGTGAAATATGTTCCCTGTTGGATGACTTCAGCTCAGCTTCTTTTTTTTCTTCCCTGTCTTCCCCCTCTCTCTCTCCCCCTTCCTCCCCTTCTAGCTGTAGCTGTCTTTAAGAACAGGAATCTCAGTGGCATATTTTGCATTACCATTACAGAAAAAGAGAATAGGGAGTGCAACATGGAAAGGACGAATACAAATTTCCCAGTTCATTACTGATTTTTGTGAGCTGCAGAGGGTAGCTGCTGTGGCTTCTGTATGGAGGCCAAAGGTGGGAAAGAGGGGGGAAAATGATAAAGCAGGCTCAGGAGCAGCAGTTCCATGTACATTTTTTCCCATACCCATGCATTTCCCTTCAGTGGAGTCTTGGAGCAGATTCAGGCTTTTCTTGTTCACAGAGAATTGGAAGCTTAGATCTCTGACCTTTTTAAAATCCATTTTGAGTCTCATCTTTCAGAGATTTAAACAAAAGATTTTGACCTAAAGGGCTATTGTTTTACACTTTCTGATAGAAGGGTTAAGAAAGACTGAGAGGAAGGAGGGCAGAAAAAGAGATTATCTGAAATGGGACCTGCAGATTTTAGTGGTAATTTTGCAAACAGGGAAGGGACGGAGAGGCTTGTAAAGATGCAAGTTGCTGCTTTAAACCTATAGGAGGAAATGAAGCAAGGAGATTTGGGGGACAGATGGAGCCACTGTTGGAATACTACACTTTCCTTACTATAGCCAGACTCTGTGTTAGAGGAAAAGGACGTTCCTGATTCATTGCTGCCACCATAGTCAGCTACTGTTGTGGCTTTCCTATACAGTCCCTGAAGAAATGTCTGATATAGCAAAGTCTTAGAGAGGGACAAGTTATCTGTTCCTGTCATTGAGACCACTGGGAGCTGAGATCACTCAATTCCTTAACTTGGATTCTTCATTCTTGACAGTGATATTTTTTCCTTGCAGTCCTTTCAATGTGAACATTGGCACTAACNATTTTGATTAGATTTTATTTTGCTTTTTGACAGACAGAACTAAATTCTTCATACCTCTTTCCCATACTGACTGACCCACACAGTTTAAAATGGAAATACACAGAGAATTCTCTGTGGCTGGATATGTTGGAAAGGGATGCATCCATCCCTACTCATGCTGTACAGACCTTCATGACAAGGAGACGTACTATTGCTAAAGATTCAACTCCACTCTTACATTTAATAGCAAACATCAGTGGGTGCAGAGAGATGAGACAGTGGACTCACTTGATGCTCAAAGGGGAGAAAGGATTTGCTCCTTGGCAAGGCAATGTGTGACAGTTGTACTTCTTTTGCTCTTGCTTTCCCAACCACAGCAGCCTATGATACATGGGAGGATGCATTCAGTAAAAACATAGACTGTCCCCAATGGCAGTGATCTGGTGGGAGGGATGGAGTAAGGCAAACCTGTGTTTTGCTTGGATGTAATGTTTTTTGTTTTTCTTTCTAAAGAAAACACAGCTTATTCAGTGCACAGTCCACCCACATCTGTTTGTTCAGCTGCTTCTGCTCTACCCCCATTTCTGTCTACACTCCCCGTGACGTTTTTGCACATATCAATTGGTTTCAACCGCATTTGAAAAAGCCTGAATTTTTGATGATTATTATAGTTCTACTCTTTGTGCAAAAATTGGTAAAGGAGATACAAATGAGTTTCCCTGCTGAGGAGATAGTAGGCAGAGTTCAGCCATGGCAGCAGTTGTCCTATCTGTGCCCATGTGCTGGCCAACACAACTAGCATGCCCTTCGTTCTGCATTATCTACAGAACTCACAGTCCTTTGGAAATAGTGGAGCACGTGGTAGAAGTGGTTACTGAAGTGGGAGAGCAAGGGAGGCCCAAGATACAAATCTGTAGCAGGCTAAGCTTCATTAGTTTGGTTTTATACTTTGAGCAAGCAATTATTATTTCCAAAGCTTTCACAATATGCGGAGTATGTGCCACTTAGCCTACAGAAAAATGTCAAATCTCTGAAAAGTATTGTTGAAAGATCCAAGTTATATACAACTAGCCCTGGAAACCCTTCCATTCAAGTGGAAGAAAAGTTAGATGTTAAGATCAATATGAGAACATGAGGGGAAAGCTGCTCTGTTGAAAAGGAGGAGTCTCTCTCAAATTATCCAGAAGATAAGAGTCTCTGGACAGGAAGGATTGACTTGCACTCTTGTTTGTCCTCCATCCATAAACATCTCCTAATGACTGTAATAGGTGCTGGGTGGGAATCACTGATTGGGTATACCACTGCTGTTTTCATGATTTCATCATTATATGTTGGATATTCTGAGTGCTGCTAAGGCAAGGACTGAAGCTTGAACCAATATTCATTGAGAAAGAGCCATGGACAGATTGACAAATCTACTGCGGGATGAGGAACTGATAATTGCAGCAGATTTATGATGACCTTTATAAACGGACATTGGAACCTTGAATTCAAGGGGGAAACCATTACCCGTTTTGAAGAGATTAAAAATAATGTCACAGTGTACTTTGAAGCCTGCTAAAATTTTCCTACAGGTCTCATGCTTTCCTTTGGGTCTGATCTAAAAGGCTGTGCATACTCCCAGGGGCTAAGCTTCAAATAATAAAAAAAGTGTGCAGGGAAAGAAGCTGCTTTCGCACTTCATAAAAGCAGGACAACTTTCCACCTGGGAGCCAGTGATCAGGGTCCCAGCAGGACATGCAGAGGTATGTTTAAAATAAAAGTGAGCCACGTTAAGAGAAAATTGCAGTGATTAGATCCAATGGGCCAAAGGTTCCACGTATGCAATAATCTGATTACTGCAGCAGTGACATCAGAGTTTTACTGACTTACTCTGCCTGTAGTACCACCCAGCCTTCTTTTTTTTCTTCTTCTTTTGTGTGTGTGTGTGTGTGTGCCTGTATGAAACCAAGAAAAACTTAGAGACAGTTTTGTAGGAAGGAGCGGGAAAGCTGATTTTCCCTATTAATGTTCTGGAGTCTGAATAACTGCTTTGCTCTGGAACAGATGACTAGACAGTAGGAAAGCTTTTTGTCCATAGCTGCCCTTGAAGGCAGTAGGGAAGAGGAGAGGACACCCCAGAGCTAGCAGAGGAGTATGTGGGGTCCAGGAAAGACTTCACAGAGCATGGCAGAGGAGCCACGGCTTTTGTTGTTGCAGCCTTAGATCCAGATGCAGCTTGCCCACCTTGCAGGACTTTCCAGCAAGACTCTGAAAAATGGGTAAAAAGGGATTTTGAAATTTGTGTAAATAGTATGGGACACTAGAGAGCCAGGACCTAACTGTGGACACAAAATAAAAGCAGATACCAGCTACTTTTATTTATTTGTCTTCATTTGAGCAGGTTCCCCCTTCACTCACTCCCACCCTCCTCCCATCCTTATCTTTTGGGTGAATAGCAAGTTTTGAACAATCTGCTAGCAGTTGCCAGCTCAGCTCCTTTGCTTTTGAGCAATATTTATCACTCGTTTCCTGATTTTTTTACAAAAGGGTTCTGCTGCCTTTGAGTTTTACAGAAGGGTCCCTTTTCTGCAAGAGAAGGAGGAGAAAACACATGGAAGCTGTTTGCTCAAAATTCAGAAGAGGAAAGAGTTTCCTCCCACCCTCCCTTGTTGCTCATTCATCTTTTCCTCAGTTCTCACATTAAAATTAATTCTTTCTGTCTGTCCATCCTTTCTTTCTCTATATATCAGCTTTACATCACAGATAATCGTTATCGAGAAAATCCTAGTGCAGCACACAAGTTGGAAGGGATCTTAAAAGACTGTCTGTTCTGCTGTGAGGCAGGGCCAGACATGTCTAATTGATGGATAATTAGTATCCTGCAGTCTATGAGTGGATCCATCAGAAGATTTGGGTTCCCAAATTGCTGATGCTGAGCTATCCTTAACAAGGACTGGCTTCCACTACTGCCACTGCCACCTCAGGAGCTCCTTGCCCAGACCCACAGCCTGCCTGAAGCCAAGAGATGTTAACTCAGCTACCCTCAGCTTTATTTCTAGAGAAGTCCATGCAGTGCCCGTTAGAGAGAGGACAGTGCACAGTTCTCTGCTGGCTGTGGTAGCATGGACACAGCTGCTCAAGCAGCTGTCCAAATGACAGGTTTGGAGACTGCAACAAGGGAGGACATCAGTGGGAACTTTTGACTTTAAGTATTGAGAACTGTAGGTATAAGCACACAACGATGCTTAGCCTGGAAAGGGCAGAAACACACCCAAAAGAGGCTTGGTTTTCATTAAACTTAACCCAGTATTGGAAATAAACCTACTTTTTCTATGGAATGTTCTTCAGAATGTACCAAACCACTCTGAGGTCCCCATTTGGGCCAAGAAGGAAGAAAGGGAAGGAAACGCATTCGTTTTTCATTCACTGATCCTTTCTAATGCACATGATTTACCCCCTGAAATTGCTATCAAGGGAAGATCTGAGCAGAAGCTTTTTAGGGGCAAAAGAGCTGAGTCCCCAAAATCAATGGCTGAATATTATCACGTGGTGACTAATTTAGGAAAAGAACCCAAGTGCCCTTACTTTCCCCATCTTTCCTTGCTTTTCACCCTGTGTTTCTGTCAGTTTGTGCAAAGTGCCTGTGTGAAGCACTGCACTGAAGTGCCGTGCTTTATTCCCAGTGAATCCAGCTTTTAAATTTGGACCTGGCTGATAGGCCTTTCTCCTAACTCCCTGCAATTTACAGTCCCTCCTCTCCACATTTAATTGTGTTTGTAAATAACCAGAGTATCATTTGGTGGAAAAATTGCTAAGTATCTGTTACAGGATAGATTTGTAAACCAAATCTTCCTGCTGCAAATAAAGGATGGAGAGGAGGAGTCCTTTGGTGTATTATTTCATACACAATTAACAAGCTTTCATACTGCTGTAAATAAAACTCCAGTGACCATAGTCAGCTGCCACCTCACTGAGATCACTGCTTTTCAGGCTAACCAGGGCTGCCCTTTTGCACATCTCTGCCCTTTAGTGGCACTGAATTGCAACAGAGTTTCAATTCCTGTGGGGTGACAGCCTTGCCTGTACAGCACGCAGCACAGAGATATTTTTCTGATTCAAGAGAAAGATTTTGAGGGCATTGTGATAGTAAAAATATACAATTATGTGTCAGGTGGTACGTCATTACTGTGCTGACTGCATTTGTGCTTTAAGCAGCCGGAGAGAAGCCAGTGTATCCCAGTAGCTAAGAAAGGATTTGCACGCCTGGCTAGGGATCTCAGTGCTTTATCTGCTCTAGTGAACCAAGCCTCCAGCTACTGCAAGGCAGGAAAATGTGGCCACTTAGGGCCTTTTCCTTTGTCACTGAGTTGCACAGGCTCAGACCAAAAGAGAACTTAAGGGGAGAAGGGAGGAACAGAGCCCAGCTGTGGCTGTTTCCTCAGATAACGTGCTCAATAGTTCCTGTTCCTGAGACCAGATCTTTTTTTTTTTTTTTTTTGATTGAAAGATAAAATTTGTTTTCTATTACATCAATATTTTTAGCGTTTAATTATAAATGTGGAAAACAAGATTTGAAAACAGAAAACAGAAAAAAAGAAAAAGAGAAGAAAGAAAGAAACTATCCATGACTGGGATGATATTAAGATATTTTTAGATGAATTTTGAGAGTCTTTTCTTGTCAGCTGAAAATCATGAAGGAATCAGCCTCTAGGATGCCTGCCCCATGAGTTATGGAGAGACACTTGTGTGGTACCAGTAGCAAGTCTTCACTGCCTTTAGCAGAGAAGGAGTTCATCCCATTTTTCCACGTTGGCACATTCTCACCAGTAAGATGTTGGCAAATTGGAGGGAGTTCAGACAAGAGCCACAAAAATGATGAAGGGCCTGTGGAGAGCTGACTTACGAGGAGAGATTAAAAGAACCAAATATGTATAGCTTGGCTAAGGGATGACTGAGGGGAGGGGGAGGAAGGCAAGATGATATTTATCTCCATATATTTGCAAGGGTGTAAATTCCAAGGCAGGAGATGAACTGCTTATGATGGTACAAAGGGAGATTTACTAGAAGTTGTAGTAGGAAATTAAGGAAAGAAAATTTTCTCCTGAATGTCAGGAGAACTTTGTTAAGGGTAAGATAAAGATGATAAATATTTATGTAGCATTTTGGTAGTGTGAAAGGGTAAGCTGATTCCTGTATTCACTGTTTCTAGGCAGTAGGGACAGATTGCTTTCCACTCTGTCTTGCTATTTGAGAAAAGGCTCAGTGCGAAGGAGGAAAAGTTCTCTCTCCAGTATGTGCAGTAGAAATAAGTAAAAATCCTTATCTAAACACACCTGGCTTTGCTACTACTAGTAGCTTGGCTGGAACTTGACCATGTTTCCTGCCCTCGTTTTGCATTAAGTCAGCTGTTGGTCGTCTACTGCTGACATTTCTATAGATGAACAGACTGGTAGGACTTTTTTCCTGGGCAACTCTAGCAGAAGATGACAGTCACTTTTCGTGGCAGGTTTTTATATTCAGAACAGCATCAGAAAACTTGCAGTTTAGTCAGTAAATGAACTGAAGCCAATATCTCTGCTTTTCAGCCGGAGATCAATTCACTACACAGCTCTGCATTACTGTTTGCTGAGCTTAACAGAAATTTTCCAACACCTGCCCAAGCAAAGGCATCTTAGCAGAGTTGGTGGAAAGTTAGTAGTTGAGGACCTTTGGGCCTGAGGTGTTTGGTGACAGCACCAGCATGTGCATCGCAAGGGACAACCCTGTATAGGTCTGGTAGAAGTACACAGGGTGAGAAGTACTGCTGTCTTCTTCAGATCACTTACAGTGACCCTCTTCTGATGTCCACCAAAGTCACACTGAAGTCATTTACTTGTCTTTGTCAAGTAAAGGGGAATCCCAAAGGTATTCCAATCTTTATGCGCTGCCAGAAAAATATTTCACGACTGAAGACGAAAGTAGGGTGGGTTTCTCTTTATCTTTTTTTTAATGCAGTGTTCAGTGTCTGGGACCAAAAAAAAGAAAAAAAGAAGAAGAAAAAGAAAAAAAAAAAAAAGAAAAAGAAAAAAGTATTGTCAGATGTGTAAATGCAAATTTAATGAGTACTTAAAAAAATCCCTCAAATCAATGCAAAAATATTCCACCATGGAGTCATTTTGATTAAAAAAAAAAAAAAAAAAAGAGGCGGGAGGAGGTTGACTGAAATAAGCAAAATTTCAAGCTAATGGGAATCTCATTCATTATTTAATCCACTCCTTATCTGAAATGTACAAAAAATGGAATCTAATATGGCATATGTATGTTGTTGTCTTAGCAGAAAGACAGGGGCAAAGGCCTGCAATTTCACTTAATATATTAAATCCTACTGCAGGCTTTGAGCCAGATTAATAACTCTAGCGAGCTAGAAAATCTCAATATATATTTTTTCTAGCTCCATGCATGATGCGGCTTGATTCATAAGCAGCTCTACCGCTGGGCTTTATTAAATACAAATAAAATATCTCTTCTATTGCAAAAGCCCACAAGGTGACAGAAAGAGAAGAGACTGTCCCTGCTAGTTAAAATGTATTTTCTTTGGCTTCCTCCTCCTTACCTCAGCCCCCAAGTCCCAGGTTC
Organism: Penelope pileata; assembly: GCA_013396635.1. Classification (NCBI taxonomy): domain Eukaryota; kingdom Metazoa; phylum Chordata; class Aves; order Galliformes; family Cracidae; genus Penelope; species Penelope pileata. The sequence goes on along the minus strand of WBMW01004561.1, from coordinate 328,978 downwards.
CTAGAATATTTATACAGACATAACCCAGTGCATAGAAACTAGGGGGACAGACTGAAAGGAAAGAATTTGTTCCCGATCACTGGGGCATGCTTGCAAAAAAGACCCTGCAGCGTTCCTACCCTCAAGTGGACACGATTCAATTTTATGCCCACTCAATAGAGGAGTTTCAGCAGCCCAATGCACTCTCAGTGTCTGGGCCAGCTGGTTTGTGGCTGATTTAAGTACGCTGCCGAACAACTTGCTGGCAGCTCCGCCACAAAACCTGGACTGCTGCTCTGTTTGCCAGGCAGCTTGTCTGAACCGCAGGCTCAGAAAGCAAGATTGCTGTCAGGGAATTCGAAGTCATCCGCCTGGTTTAACAATCGTGAGATTGAGGCTGGGAACTATGGAAGTGAGACTCTATATATTTTAAAGGTTGCTTTGCAGACCTTTCTTTTTATGCACAGAGACAGTAAAACAAAGGGTTTAGGAGAAATAAGAAAATCAAAGTTACACAGGCTGTATTTGCCCTGACAATAAATTACAGCACTAGTTAGGGAGATCAACTCTATTTCGGAAAACACTGAAGCCTGTGCTACATATATTACTAAGCGTGTGCCCAAATGCTGTCCTCAAGAGGGAAGGATTTACCCATCCTTAGCTCCTTTACCTAAACCTGGGCCTCTGAGTGCACAATATTTAAGTTCTTCGGGTCCATACAGGAGTAAGTGCCCAATCTGGTGCAACACATTGCCTCAGTTTCTTACAGTTCCATGAAAACAAAATAAAACAGAACAAAACAAAACAAAACCTAAACAAAGAAACAAAAACTTCCCATGAATATGCCTTGAATTTAACAACAATATATCCCTGAATGGGAGGCCAACAACAGTATGGGAACACCAAATGTTTCATGGAAGTAGATCTGCTGAGTTTGATACAGTGCAAATATACAGGAAATGGGTCCTGCTCTGCAGAGGTTAGGATCAAAGTAGGCAAGTGGAGTAGTGGAAAACAGTGTTATCTGTTCTGCAGTGAGCAAACAGAGGAGGCCTGGTGAGGAGCAAGGGAGATGACACCTATTAAATTGCAATCCCAAGTACACATACAGGCTGGGCGGAGAATTGCTTGAGAGTAGCCCTGAGGAGAGGGACTTGGGGGTGTGTGTTGACGAGAAACTCAACATGAGCCGGCAGTGTGCGCTTGCAGCCCAGAAGGCCAACTGGATCCTGGGCTGCATCAAGAGAAGCATGGCCAGCAGGTCGAGGGAGGTGATTCTGCCCCTCTACTCTGCTCTCGTGAGACCTCACCTGGAGTATTGTGTCCAGTTCTGCGGCCCCCAACACAAGAAGGATGTGGAGCTGTTGGAGCGGGTCCAGAGGAGGGCCACGAGGATGATCAGAGGGCTGGAGCACCTCCCCTACGAGGACAGGCTGAGAGAGTTGGGACTCTTCAGCCTGGAGAAGAGAAGGCTGCGGGGGGACCTGATAGCAGCCTTCCAGTACCTGAAGGGGGCCTACAGGAAAGCTGGGGAGGGGCTTTTTACAAGGATAGATAATGACAGGACAAGGGGTAATGGTTATAAACTGGAAGAGGGTAGATTTAGACTGGACATAAGGAAGAAATTCTTCACTGTGAGGGTGGTGAGACACTGGAACAGGTTGCCCAGGGAAGTCGTTGATGCTCCCTCCCTGGAAGTATTCAAAGCCAGGCTGGATGGGGCTTTGGGCAACCTGGTCTAGTGGGAGGTGTCCTTGCCCATGGCAGGGGGGTTGGAACAAGATGATCTCTAAGGTCCCTTCCAACCTGAACCATTCTATGATTCTATGATTCTATTAAAGCACTCTAGGGGAAGACGGTACCTGATTCAAGCCAGTACTTGATTTTTTTAAAGCAAACAGAAGAATTATATCTTATTTCATTTATTTCTCTGGAGAAAATGGAGCTTTAACTGTACTGAAACGGGATAAAATTATCTTCCCAAGGTAATTTCCCAGCTATTTTTAATTCTTTGGTTTTGTGTTTTAAATCATGGTTGATGTTCACCCCCTGCCCACCTCCCCCCTCCCAAAGGAAAAGAAAGAAAGAAAATGCTTTTTTTGCTTTGTTTTTAATTAAAGGTAGACGAGAAATGGGACATAACCTGCAGCACCAGCTCATCAGTTATCTGACAGGGAAAAAGGAAGTAGTGGGTTTTTTTGTTTTCTGTGGGGAGAAGTGTGTGAATTTATTTTGGGGGGGTGATTTTTTTGGATTTACCACTTTAGTTATCTAATGTATTTTTCCACTTGCTCTTGGCATGAACTCAAGGCTCTCAGTCTTGACCGCTCTGAGCTGATGGAAGCAGTATCCGGATGGACTGAGGGCATGGTACAGGTGCAGGGAAGGTTTCCTATCTGTCTGTGAGGCTTTTGCCTTGTTCTGTCTGAGAGCTTCCCACGAAACTGCACTGGTGTCAGTGCAGCACCAGTACTGTGCTCAAAGCATCAGGTGAGAGGATAACCTGAAGGAGTGAAGCTGATATGGACCCTGCATCAAAGTTAGGCCTATCCTCTTGACTGCTAATGTTTTATTATAATGTGCATTGCCATGAGAGTGCCTGTTTGGAAATAAAAGGCCTCTGGAGCGCTTAATGCTTACTACATGCAAAGTGAAAACACGGTCCTTGACCCAAGCTGCTCAGAGATGTGAACGCCCGAGAGAAGCCACAGCAAACAGATGGAGGGAGTGCAAGGTAACAGAGAGCGGATTGTGATTTTGTCGGGAAGTTGCAGTGATAGCACACCAGCTGCCTCGTGGGTGTTGAATGGTTGGGAAGTGTCACCACAGAGGTGAGTTTCAAGGAGGCATGGAGAGGCAGGCCGTATAGTAGGTGCCTGTGATGTTGGCAGGGCTTTCACATCCCTGGTACACAAGGGTCTCTGGACAGTAGAAACAGCTGACATAGCTTTGGGGTTAAGCCAACATTCTCATGCTGTTAGGATGTTTATCTGAACCAACCTTCGCAAAAAGCTCTCCCATGCCTACCTCAAAGTTAAGGACTGGGAGGCTTTTGAGGACAAAGAGCATTATTTCTTATGACCTTCTGGATTTAGTAGAGGCCACAGGATTACAGTGACTCTTGCACCAAGCCCCCATCACTGGAGTTGAATCACAGCATCTCTCTCAGAAAGGAGTGCAATCTTAATAAAGAGCCTGCAAAGAAGCTGACATCTCACTTTTATAGGTTCTGTATACACGGTTGCACAATGTGTGAAATATAGTAAGTATATATTCTTGTGTTGTTTTTTGATTGTTTGTTAAATGAGTATAAGGACTGTTCTGAAAAGCTCAGGGTTTTTGAGCATAGCCATGTGTACTGCAGAGGCAGCAAGTGAAAGCTAATTTGAAAAATTCACACTGGACACTGGGACAAGATATGCCCTTTAAATGATGGCCAGTGACCCAGGAAGAATTTCCTGAGTGCAGAAGGACCTCAGTGGAATTGTTTCAAAGCTGCAAGTGTGTGGCTAAGCAGTTTAAATGGAAATAGTACTGAGGGTATATTGCTTGCCTTTGGCTTATGTTTAAAGTGCTGTGCTCCAAATGTTCATGATTTTACACAAACTGAGATTCAGCAGAAGCATTTTCAGACCTTAAACACAAAAGTCAGTAAAATTCCAAACAGTTAATTTATGGTTTTGTCCTCGTTGTGCCCTGCATGCCTTGTTACTTCCTCCTCTTTCATTTCCCTCATATAGACCACTTTGTTTGAAGGGCCCACGGATATTAAAGTTGTACTGGAAGCGTAAGCAATGACATTTCATTTAAGACAACAGGATTCAGGAGTTGGGATCTGTCTGTGCCATATATTTGCTTTAAGTGCCCTGAGCGGGTTATTAAAAGGAAGAATTAGTGAGAAGGGTGATATTTGCTTTCACAAATTCGTGTTGTATCTTGTCAAACTATATTTTAGTGAATGCAAAGGAATATGTTTCCTTCTGGAAACAGTGTTTGAGAATACCAGAGTCCTGATAATTTTCAGGCACTCTAAATGGAGCTGAAAAATATAGTCATCTATGAATTGTGGGAAAATTGAAATTTGCAGCAGAAATTATGGAATTAATTGAGGAGGATGTTGCCAAAAATCTTCAAAACTTTTGTTGCCCCACCCATTACAACCTTTTTTCTCTGTTGAGATTGTTTGTTCACTTTGTAAGCTCTGCCTATACAGTCCACAAACACGTTGTTTCACACACTGCTAAGAAATTGTACTTGGAATAGGACAGAAAATTGATCAGTCCATTTTCTCTGTTCCAACTTAAGAGAAGAGTAAAGCAGTAAATAGCGTTAATGCTGAAAAGTGAATTAGATTTCTAACATTGTTTCTGCTTTAATAGTTTCTTCCATTTGCTAATAGCCCAGATAATAGCAACTGCCCTTCAATAACATGTGTTGTTTTGTTTGTATCTTTCTTCTGACAGCATCTTTTTAAAACAAGATGTTACAGCTCATTGGTGAAGTAGTTATCAATTCTGTGCTTGTTTGTTTCTTCAGGCAAGCTAAGTGTGTCCTTGTTAGCACTGGCTGTCAGGCATTGTGTACCTGCAGGCTGTGCTTAGCCTCCTCCTTTTAAGGGTCTCTCAGTCAATTAAAATTGGAGATACAAATTTCAGGCCCTTTGGAATAAGGCTTTCAAATTGAAATGCTGATTTCACACTTTGCTGGAAAGCAGAGCTGCACAGGACCAGTGGCAGCGCCTGCACTTTCTCTGTGCTGGCCAAGCTGCAGGCAGGAGAAGGAGCATCCCAGAGATGCTGAGGTTCAGCCAGGTTGGAGTCTGAGCACTACAGGCAGGATTATTTTGCTATCACTTGTTTTAAAGCTATCTTACTCAACACTCACATGTTTCTCCTAAAGCATATGTTTACCCTTCATACTTTTTTTTTTTTTTGGTCAATTCTCGTTTTCTTATCTCCTCATATCTGAATACTTTCTAATGGTGTTCCAGCAAGTTGAGCTATTATGTCTTCTGTAACTAATTTATTTTATCATCCCTTCCCCAGCAGAACGAGTGCTGTAGTGTTTTGATAGGGTTTCTGGTGTTTCTGTCATTGCAGTCTACATGCTGCTCTATGTTAATATTTGAGATAGCAGGTTAAACTGGCTGCAGGAAGTTGACGCATACAGAATGCTCCTTTGTTCTTTCATCTGTTTCAACATACTAGATTGGTCTTGAAAATAATAGTTCCCGATTAACTTATCTATATGCAGAAAAGGTCTGTTGGGTTTTAGGAGCCTGTCAAGTACAGTCCATAACATGCAGCATTAGGTTTCTTGTAGGCATAGTCTAAGACTTTGAGGTGTGTTTCCTAAGTGTCCTTTGATGCTTAATTGGTGATCTGTGACATGGTACTGCCTGGAAAATTCATTTTCCTTCACTGTACTAGTCTATCCAGCCTATCTGGTCAGTCTGTTTTATCTAAGCATTTTGCTACATAAATTATCAGCAAACTAGGACAGAAATCATTTACTTTGAGGTACCTATTCAGTAATATTCCCAAGCATGTAGGTCTCTCCAAAAGTAATACCTCCTCTTCATTTCAGTGGAAACGTAGGTCTCTCCAAAAGTAATACCTCCTCTTCATTTCAGTGGAAACGTAGGTCTCTCCAAAAGTAATACCTCCTCTTCATTTCAGTGGAAACGTAGGTCTCTCCAAAAGTAATACCTCCTCTTCATTTCAGTGGAAACGTAGGTCTCTCCAAAAGTAATACCTCCTATTCATTTCATTGGAAACTACAACAGATACAAAGAGCATAGTAACCCTATTTGACAGAGCAAATGCCCAGCTGCGAAACACTGTTTTTCAGCATAGTCACCGCCATTCCTTTATGCATTTTCACCAGTGATGAACCAGCATGCTGTGCTCATAAAAATCTGCATGGGCATCCAGATAAATGTTCAGCAAACATTGATGAATGTCAATGGGTGCAATTTTTTTCCGCATGGAGGAGTTCAATTCTACGTCTTTGCTTCATCCACACTTCTATGTCAGACGCCATTGTGTCAGACTGCCCCTCTGCTGCCATCTGTCACATGGCAACAAAATGAAATAAGGTATTGGTGGGGAGGTTCAACCTCTACTGCCATACCATCAACATCTACCTCTGAGGTTGTGGGACAACATAATAAAATAGAAGGTACTACTTTCGGGGAAGCCCTCTTATTTAATCTCACAGTTTTGATGATAGAAGTTACAGTAGTTTATAATTGTGGTTACTGAGTGGTGACAGTTAAATGTTATGCTATAAGAGCCTTTTAGCTACATACTGAGTTTTATACTAGTTTATCATTCACATTTCATTGAAATAATAAATCTCATAAAGTTTTAGTTTTGTGTACGTAGTCAGCTAGACCAGAAATTTTTGCGGAGTTCTGCTTCATTGTTTCTGATTTGATATCCTTGACAAAATATAATACACAAACCAACATTAAATTAAGATGAATCTAAAGTTCTGAAATAGAGAAAATCATTAAGTTGAAAATAAGTGCAAATAACTTGTCCTAAATTAAAAATACAAACTGATTTTATTATCATATATGCTTTTAAAGCATTTGGATAATTTGGTTAGTTAAAGACCTATGATTTTTTTTTCACTGCTCTGTTCCATTGAAGTGAGTATAACTTGAGATTGTTAATTATTTGGATTTCAAAAAATCCATCTCGTAATTTTTTCTTTTTCTTTTTCTTTTTTTTTTTTAAAGTGAAAGATCCTAGGTTGAATTTTTGTTCTTTGAAAAAAAGATTAATGCAGCTTCACCTCAAATAATTCTGGAATAAGTATGTTCTCAAATTCATTTGAATGGCCAGATTCATTGCTCTGTGGCAGATTTTGTAGCATGTGCATAGTCCCTGGGCAACAGAGTTCAGTTATGTAGAGGGACAAGATCCCTTTCCATGCATCCCTGGGAAGCATTTCTTTCCCCTTTGCTGCAAGAATGGTTGTGATTGTTCAGCATTTTGTAAGACTCTCAGTGTACACACTTCTCACTGACAGATGCTTTGGCTTGCTCGTACTTTCATCCTTTTCAGGTCTCTCTCTGCCTTTATTTAAACTTTTCTGAGAGGAGAAGCAAAGTGCTACTGCAGAGATGCCTGCTTTCTCCATCTTTAGATAAGCAATCCGTTACATGTTCTGCAGGGAAGAAAACAGAGCTTGGCAAGGAGATGAGCATGGGAAAAAGTTTCTGGAACACAAGCAGCATGTTTGATAAATTACAGGCGAGCGTATTATTTGTGGTACTGTGATTGTGATTAGTCCACCCTCATTTCTTCTGAGGTTATTTCCTTGAGATTAAGAAAAGCATAATAGTGTGATGGAGTTGAAGTTTATAGGGAAAGAGGTTAGAACATTCATTAAACTTTTCTGTATTTATCTCACTCTTCTTACAAGACGATTTCTTTTAAAGCCAAAGTCAGATACTTGGATGAAAAATGACCCATCTCCTTAGTTCTCCTATCCACCACATCTCATGAAAACTGACCTCTCCATTAGATCAACTGATCAGTGGAGCATAACCCAGGTTTAATAGCCATCAAACAGAAAACCAATTTAGTTTCAGCTGCTTTGACAGGAGTGCATCTGCAGGACTTTGAACCTACTGATCAGATGTGGGTTTTTTTGGTTGTTGTGCCAAGTCTTTGCTAAATTTTAAGTAATGATCTTTCACAACTGTCCCTTTATTACCAGTACTTTGTGCTAAAAATAAGTTCCCGAGAGTTTCACAGGAGGTGCTGTCAAAACCTGGACTTATGTGTATGCATGAGCACAGCCATGTCACCCTCTTGCAGTACAGATAAGGGATCTATCCTTTCTTCAACCTGCTGAAAGTTTTTCACTTCTTTTCAAGTGCCAAAGAGGCATCGTGGAGCTGAAATACCACAATTTTCTCAGAATTTTGACTTCTAGATATACAATGCATTTTCATCATATAGTGAGTTCTAGAGTTAAATAAGATTTTTCAGATGTAGTAGATTTTATCACCTACTTACAAATGTTTCTTACAAATGCTTTTTGAAATTGATCTTTGCTAATGGGATCAGGTTTTGATCGTATGTTACAAGTGCAATATTATGTTAAGGGTGGAGATTGTTCACTTTATTTTTTGGTAGAGAAGTCTAGAAAAGTGGATCCTAGAACAGAGTCTGGAAACTTCTAGACTGACATTCAATTGATAGATCAAGCTGATAAGGATTGTGGTTTCCCATGGAGTTTTTTTCAGCATTCCTTATGAGAAATCTGAATATATCCTAACCTGCATCTCTATTCCCCAGTCTCAACTCATAAGAGTTCCTTCCTTTTTTCTTTTGTTTACTGTTGCATCTCGTTGAAAAGCTCAGGTTTAGTCAGCAACTTCTGTGGCTTTGGGACAGGATACAGATTAAAAAAAATAAATTTAAAAAAAATCACTCTTATCATTCATTTTGGCCTGAGAAAATCATATTCCCCATTCTTGTTCCAGGGAAATTTGTGTTTTTCTGAACTCATATCCAGTTGAACTCAATGCCATGTGACTATAGCCCATGAGAATAATTTTTATATGCCTTTAAAACACAGAATAGAAAATACACTGAGAAAATAGTAAATAACAGAAGAAAATATTTTAAGATAGAGTAATGTAAATCTTCAAAATTCAAGACATATGCCAACCTTATAATGATTAGATATTTGGGGGAAAGTTTTCATGGGAATATATTAACTCATTGCTCACTCCTTCAGGGTTTCATGAGCCCTTAAATGAAACAGCTGGAACTAGCTAAATTATGTCATTTCATATGTCTTATAGTATGAAACTTTTTATTCTGTGCATGTTTCAAGTGCAACACCAAAAAGTCAGCCTCTCCTTCTGTCTCACTCCTCCTTTCTTGGCCCATTGGATGTTTAATTATTTATAGAAGTGGAATATCTCTAACAGAAGAAGAGAGGGTGTAAAATGGAGGAAAACTGTTTTAGCTTTGCTGGTGTGGAGTTGGTCCCAGTCTTGAAATAAATATCAGCCTTTTTGTACTTGATTATTTACCAGTTAGGGAAGA
>WBMW01004561.1:302904-319888 GCA_013396635.1 Penelope pileata | reverse complement strand
AAAAAAAAAAAAAGAGAAGAGAAAAATCATGAACCTCTGATAAATAATTCAGACTCCTCCATCTGTGAAAATGTTGGATTTGGCCTAATTTTCCTTATAAACAAAGATAATCATCTGCTCCAGAAAAAAAAATCAGCAGAGGTTTGGTTCTAAAGGGGCAATTTTTCCCTGCCAAAATTCAATGTATTTTCCCCTGCACATGCACAATTAAAAAGCCAAACCAGAAAATTATAATGGAAAATCAGACAAGCTACCTTTCATCCCTGCTTCTGGTAAAATGACAGCCACTTAGGGCTATGATGTTGAAACACATGTCAACAAGAAAGATGTTGTTGAACTTTGCAGGTTCTGCTATTCAGTGCCTAAATCCCTTTCACAGCAGGTCTTAGATATGGGCCACTGACCCAAGAAGGAGACTCCATCAAGGGGTGTGATGGAGCTTCAAGAAGCACAAGTAACAACTCCACTTTGGTCTGTATTCCATGTTGTACAGAATGGATATCTCTTTAAAATTTAAAATGAATAGTGTTGACCTTTTTTTTTCATCCTGGAGGTGTTTTTTTTTTTTTAAAGAAAAATAAGCTACCTTCATCAGTTTATGACCGGGAAATGGCTAATGTCTCATCGTCTGTCCAGTGCTTCTGAAGTAGATGTGGTGTGCAGATAACTTCTCTGATGTTTAAGACACTTGTTTGCTCAAGGGTGGTTAAATGACAGAAGAAAGGACTACAGGAAGCAGATGTTTGAATAGAAGAAAGGTGTCCTGGGCAGCACACCTTCATGTATGATCTAAGAAATAGTGCTGAATTCTGAATTTATGGAACTGGGAAGAGCAGGAAAGTTGAGAAGAGGAGAACCTTGATCCACAATTTAGCAAATTGCAGTGAGAAAAAACATTTGAAGGAACAGTGAGAGGTCTTGCGCAGAAACATGTGATGCTGTTAAGCCCATTAGACTCCTGGCAGATGCTTCTTTGTGTTTGACTTGCTCCTTTGATTTCACAGAGGTTTGGGGGAAAAAAAATCCAAATTTGATCACAGCTTGTTTGACAATTATTCTATTCATGTATGCATGAAATTTCTGATGGAAACTTCTCAGGGACGATTTGTGGCTAAATTATCATCATTTCTCTCCTAAAACTCAAAAAATGTTAATGAGGATTGGCACAAAAAGGCCCTCATTTTGATGTAACTTTTAAATTATATTAGACCGATAAAAACTGAGGTACTTCTGAAAACAATCTGAAAAACTCGTGAAAATGAAATGAATGTTTTCCTTCAACAGTTACAGTGATGAACTCACCTTTGCAATACTCAAGTCAAGTACAGCTATCTAGCTCCGTCAGACAGGTGGGATGGTACCTATTTGGCTGTCACAAATGTACATTTCTACTCAATAGTAGACAAAAAAAGACAGAGTACAAATCTGTCATAAAGAATTTGGGGAAGAGGTTGGGGGGGAGAAAGAAAAAAATACCAAAAAAGTGGGTCTTGTTGTTTCTCTTTTGGGTTCAACTCCAAAAATACAGCCACATTATAAAATGAAATAGATGTGGACTCTCAATATACAACAAAATTGTTAGACTTGTCTCACAAGGCTGTGCTTAGCTGTAGCATTGCTTTGGGAAAAAAAAAAATTACAGTTTCTGTTATGCTTTTGATGTCTTTAGGAAGTGGCCTTTCCAGTTCAAAGTGGACATAAGCCATGATGTCCAAAGGCCAGGCAGCCTCTCTGAGGCTACTCAAGCTGAATGGAATAAAGTGGTTGTGACCAAGCACTGGGGCACTCAAAAGCATGCCCGTCTTGTAAGGCTCATCCAGAGCAAAAAGGTCAGGACTGAGCTACATGAAGTGAAATACACATCTACATATCGGAGGCCTGTGTCTGTGTCTGTAAAATGGTGGGAAAAAGCGTAGATAGCAGATAAGCCATGTTTTTGTGGAGTTCATCCAGGCCTGCAGTTTGGACAGGTCTCCCCAGCCAGCAGGTTAGCTTCTGTGCTCCCTTCTTGCTCCGCGGAGGTACAGTGATGGACCACAAGAGGAAACTCTTTATATCATGTGGGTTAGAGAAACAAACTTGACTGAATTCCCCAATGGGAACTGCACATTCTGAGGCTTTCAAGGCCTTATTCAAAAGGCTCTTTTTTCCCACTCTCTTTCATTCCTATCTTCCTTGCAATCTGGACAGCATTTTAAGGAGCATTGCACAGAAAACAGGATAAACTTTCCTTTTGGGACCCTTCCATCAGAGCAGATTAGACACTGCTCCATTTTCTTTGATGGGGCAAGAGGAGTGGATGGAGACCCACCTTTCTCCCTTTTATTGCTGATCCAGACCTGGCATGGAAGAAAGAAAGAAAATGAAGGTAATTTTCTGAAACAGTGGAGTGAGATAGGAATAACTCCTCTTTGTAGCTATTTCCAGCCAAAGATTAGCTAAATTCTGGTTGATGACGCTCCGTTAGGCACTGGGGAATAAAGCTGTCCAGCCTCGCACTGCAATAAAATCAGCCTTTTTGCAGGGACCAACCTCTTTTCATTTAATCAGCAGCCAAGTCCTGGGGAACAGCCCCGTGTGCACAAATATATGTGTGTGAGATAGTTATGAAGGACCCGTCTTTGACCTCCTCACTTTCAGCAGAAGGTTATTGTCTTAAATAGCACATCCAGCTCACAATTCCCTTTGATCCTCTGAAACTTCAGCTGAGCCACCTGATATAATTTTCATCCCCCTCTCCAACTCCTTGCAATCCCTCCTCCCTACCTACCTCCCCCCAAACATTCAAACACATTATAGCAGGAACTAATTTTGTCTGGACTATTATTAGATCATGAGATCAGGGCAACATAGAGGTCGTAAAATGTTTCATTCTCTCTGAATGGCTATCGTGCCCCTATCAGGTACCATAACGTTAGGTTTGCTTATTGTGCAGATTGCTTGAGTTGCAAATTGCACATTATCCAGCTTAAACACCTGGCATTTACATTCATTATAACCCTGACACCCCCCCTTTATGGCCTCCCGTGAGGGCCTTCCAATTGGTCAGAAGCACAAATGAATGTTTTATGATTATGATGAATAATGTGAGGGGCTGTGGAGGAAAAGAAGAAGGAAGAGAAAGAGAAAAAAAAGACAGATGGAGACAGAGGGAGGACTTTATAGAGCACTTTGACGTTGTATACCTTTTTGCCAAAGGAGTGTAGTGATCTCTGTGGCTGGAAAAAGACTCAGTATAGCTCAGTGAAGTTCAATAAAATAGATTTCAGTAAGGAATAAAGATGTGTCCTGGCTGAAGAAAGAGGAAGGTTTCGGAGTCTGGGCACTAAGCAAAGAGTTGGAAAGGGGTTTTGTGGTGGTGTGCCTCATTTCTTGGTATTATGCCTCATCTTTGAGTGACGTCAGACCAGTAGGTTAGCATATTTCAATGCCTTCATTTCCCCATCAGGACACATTTGGAACTTGCCTCTCCTCTTCTGCCTCCCCATCAAGTACGGGACATATGCACTGAAACAGATTCTCCCCTAGCCCTTCCAGATCTTACACTTTCTCCAAGATAAGTGTCTGGATACTTGCTAACAACTTGACATAGGGACAGATGTGGTTGTAGGATAGGTCGCTTTAACATCCAAATGGAGAGCTATGCTTACAATGTTCTTCTGCCTCATTTACTGGCATGGAGGAGGATCATAGCTTTGAATTAGGAAGCTGCAAAATAAATGCATGAAACCATATACTTCACTACTTGTTGTCTCTTTGGCTTTTTATTGGCTCCTTCTTTTCTGCTGTCAATGGCTGCTGGGCCAACTCTATCTCCTGAAGTCATGCTGTATTTTGAACCTGAGTGTTACATTTTTTATTTTATTTCTCAGCCAAGACCTAGTTCTACTACCCAAATGCTGTAGACTCAAGTATGCCTCAAGATTGTTTTTCAAGGGACAACAGAAAGTAGATAGGGTTTATCTCTTGCCTCTGAGGCTGTCTTCGAAGCTGAGGAGGCCCGACTATAATTTTGTTTTTGAATAGGCAGTAGCATTGACTTCAGTGGGGCAATTTCAGAGTGTTTTTCATAAGCTGTGGTCAGATAGAAAAGTTAAAAAGCACACACTGTCTCTCGTGGGTCATTCACAGTCTAAGAAGTATCTGAAATCTGCTTCTGGCTCTGCTTTTGCCACATCTTCCCTCGGGGGGCATGTAGAGTTTGTTCTAGAATGCTCCAAGCAGGCAGGCAGTAAAAATAAATAAATAAGTCTGAGTGAGACTCCATGTCTCCAGAGCTTGTTTCCATGGCTTAAATAATTTTAATTAATAAATAAATAAATGGGATTTAAAGTTGCTCAGGAGAGATGCTGAGGTTCTGAGATATTTTTAAACCTTTTCCTCCCTCCCCTTATTTTGTTTTGCTTTGCCTCTGCGAGGGATCTGGTGGTTGCTGGATGCTGGTGTGTGTGACTTGGTCAGGACTAATGAGACTTTACCATGATGGAAAACTCACAGTAAGGGCTGGAATGGATTTGGTAGCTGTATTCAGGGCTTACATGCATGGTAAGCTACCAGCTGGGAGAGAGAGGCAATTTTACCAGCCAGATTTGTTACAGCCTCACCATTTAGAAATAATCAAGTAGCATATTGATAATAAGAGTTTCTAAATGCAATTTGGAGCTGCGTAAAACTGACTGGTCAAATGGCGATCTGTTCTAGTTTTCATTCTGTCACTTTGTCTGCTACAGTTCAGTTACTTAGGGTTTAGGCTGAGCTCAGGAAAGTCACATACCCACAGTACTGAACCCTACCTAATGCCCATAGAAAAAAAGCAAGGCAGTCATAGAAGGCCCAAGTGAAAAAGACAGGAATAGATGCCAAGGAACAACATGGTGAGGACCCTAGGTAAAGACAGAAGTTTGGAGTTTGGAAAATACAGGAGTTTGTGGGTTGTTTTCTGCTTGAGCTCTTTAAAGTAACGTAGCTAAGAGCAACACTTACAAGAATAATGTAATAGATGTGGTCCACTGGCCCCAAGAAAGGATTGTATTTGCTAGTAAACTTATTAATCTATGAGAATGTACAGTAGATGTAACATAGGATCTCCTTGTCTAGAAGTATAAATATTGTTTGTCTGTGGTAGAGGATTTTTCTACTTAGGAGAGGCCAGAAGTAGATTTATAAGCCTAGTGGCTGGCCTGCAAAAAAGGAGGTGATCAAATCAGCACAGAAGCCAAGTGCATATGTTTAAATGGTTGTCAGCAAATTACAGCCTTCAGATATATGCATTGTTAAATTTTTCAGAAGATACCTTTGATTGAAGTATCAGCCATTGATGAGTTTACACCCGTTGCCTATCATAGACAAAATGAGGCAAATTTGGCAGTACTCTTGACGTATTGGTTTCTTAAGACAAATTCCTACAAAACTCAATAGAAGTGAAATCACTAGGATTTTATAAAAATAACTCTGAAAAAGCATATAATCTATTTGGTACTGTTTTGATCTCATGGGTAAATAGCCATGAAAGTTTCAATACATCCTAAAGATTTTCACCTTCAGTTCAATCCTATAGATGTGTCCGCACTCATGTGTTTGTAGACAGTATGGCTATCTGTTATACACAAGATTGCTATATGAGTGAAAAAGATTAATCCAAGCAGGGAGAGGGGCTTATGTGTTCACCACTGACTTGAGAATTATACTTGTTGTATAACTGAACCTTACTGGAACTGCTTGACTCAACCAATGGTCTGTTTCTAACTCTAGATAATGCTCTGTTTTAAGTACTACAGAACAAGTGTTAAAATACACAAAAGAGATAAATATGGAGTAAACTGAGTTTTTTCTCAACTTTGTTCCTATGTGCTTGACTTATGTCTAGAAGCATGGGGGTTATTTCCCTAGCATTTCTTACACAAGTCAGTGTAACTGTGGATGTTCTCATTATGCATATAAATGTCTAATCCTATTTGGAATTATGGTAAGGTCTTGGCTTTTGTGAAACCTTGTGGCAATTTGTTGCACAGGGTAATTATGCAGTGTAGTTCAAAAATAAATAAAAATCTTTTGTCTGCTTCAAATGCATTCTCCCCCTCAGCTTACTGAAACTCTCCCTCAAACTGGGAATATATGCATATATGAATTTAATGCAGGAATTTCACAGAAAGCCTGCTGATCAGGATAATGGTTTCCTGGAAGAACAGGGACTGTGTTTTCTGATCTCTGGACTTACTTTCTTGGCACTTGTTTCTACAAATTTGAGCGTATGCTTTTGTCTGAATATTGCTACCACATGAAAAAATAATATATTTGAGTACACATCCAGTTTATTTAACTTGGTTATAGAGTTGCATGTTATGATCAGATGAAGAAAGTGTTTGAAAGAATATGCAAAAAGGGGTGCAACTGGGCAGGGTACCTAGGAACATAATGAATGTTCTATCAATCAGGGATCTTCAAATGAAAACTGGATTATTTTCAAATAAGTGCTATAGCCTTGACAAAATAGAGGGACCTGATACAGAAACTTCTGTGTGAGCTTCTATGAGAATGTTATGCCTAGGACATGAGACTAAAAATCACAATATCTCCTTGTTTCTCTAGAATCTCTGAAAATAACAGAAATGCAGAAACATTTTTTGTTAATATTATTAATTATTTTTTTTTTATCAATTTTATGTTTATGTTTTGTTCCAAGTTGCTGGGTTGGTTTTCTCCCAGTTATTGGCTTAGAAATTTATTGGTTGGTTTGTTTGGTTCATATCATTCTATGATTCTACGATTCTGTATAATGATATTTAAAATAAACATATTGCAGAAGTTGTTCAAAATAAATTCCCTTTGATCTGAGTAGGATGTTATCAAATTTCAATTGTTCTTTAGAAAAGGAGTCAATAAATCTGATGCCATAAATAGGAAGTAAGATATTTTCAGGGGGATTTATCACTATTCTTGTAGGATGAGAAAAACTGGGTGTGAATCTCGCTTGAATTTTTACTACGTAGTTCAAAATATTTAGGTATTTTCCTTTTAAAATTTTAGTGGGTTGAGGACTAAGGTAAAGACGGTGCCAGAAGAAGAAAGTGGAGGTCTGTTGCTTGTAATGTTTTATGCTATCTGCTGTTTTGGCCTTGAGTCTTGAATTATAGTTCAAATTTGCAATTTCCTCTTAATTATTTTATAGAAGCATTAACTCCAGAGTACCTTTGGCATGGCTACACATAGGGCGGTTCTCAGATTCCAGTCTTCTTTTTGATGTTTGCTCTTCCATAGCTATAATTTTTCCCCCCTCCTTAACTGCTTTCCCCTTTGGTAAAGGGGAAAGGGCTAACCTTGTACTATGTAAAACTACAGCAACAGGATAAAGTTGCCAGTCATAAAATGATTTTCAAACATGAGAAACGAAGCATTCAGTTTCTCTGTCCAGAGCTGCATCCTTAAGCTGGCATTGATGAATCTGCCCTTTATCAAGTGGCACAAAAGCCAAATCCAGCAAGGTTTCCCAATGCTTCTGGATTTCTTCCTTTTCATCTGCCTGGGGCCTAGACCCCTTTATATTACAAATCAAAAAAGGACTGCACCACAGGCTCTGGGGACTGATGCACAGCTAGCAATGTAAGTCAGCTCAAGTTGTTGAGCCATGTCATTTTATGCCACTGGAAGGTCAGCAAGTGATGGTGGACCATTGATTGGACTTGTGCTTTGGACAAACTCAGCAGTTTTCTCCCAAATTTTCCTTGTGTCTTCTTTTCAATAGAATACTCCAAACTAGCAAGGTGATGGTCTGTCTTACCCCCTCCTCCTCCGTTTCCAACTTGATCATGCTGTGAGTCTGCAAAAGTTTAGCAGTAATTAGTGCCGACCTCTAGCTGCTCACTGCTTGCTAGGAATCCGGGTTGTCAGCTCTGCTTGTCAGAGGGCTGCGAGGAAATGAAGCATTCGGAGGCATGGAGACGTGGGAAGGAGGAGGAGAGATGTCCCTGTGCTACAAAGCACATTGCTATTAAAGTGTCAGTTTTTTGGTTTACTGTTGCAGTTTGTGTGAAGAGTTTATGGATCAGCAGATAACAGTAATTATCACAGAGACTTTTCTGCTAAAGTCTAATCTAACCTTTTATAGTTTTGTACCACAGGGCCTCCTTCTCTTCACCTCCCCCCCCTTATTTTTTAAGAGCTTGTTGGGTGATTTTATTATTTTATTTTTATTTTTTATAGCCAGTAAATCATCAAAGTTGACATCAGCCACCTCCACACAAAAAAGGATGCATAGATTAATTGAATGAGGGGGTGGACTGTAAGGTTTTATTAATAATACTAATCTAGTAAGTTTATTGTGGTGAAACCCAGGAACAGATTAACGGTATTAAAGGCAAAGAAGGAGAGGGGAAAAGAAAGTGGGGAAAAAAAAAATAAAAAAGAGATGTTGGCCAATGTGAGATGTTGTCCTCAAATTTAAAGCACTTGGGTGTATATACAGAAAATTTATTGAATCTCATTCAGCTGTTGCAAATACTAGTCCCAGAGTCATTCTGTCAAATGTGATGCTTTTACTCCCAAATAAAGAGAAGAATGGGAGGGCTTATCCAGCAAGTGGCAGAGTGAAGAAAAACTTTAAAAATATCATCACCATCACTGCTAGAAGGGACTGAAACAGTGCCACGATGCAACTTCCTAACCATTCTTTTTTAAAAAAAGAAAGTGAGAAGGAAGCGTTGTGAACCATGTTGAGGTGTTTTTCACTTTTCTTCTGTTGAAGTACAACTTTTCAATGAAAATGTTTGAAATGCTTATGAAACATGTTGTGTCATTTCAACTGAGAGACAAAACGTGGCATTATTTTTAATGCTGCTGCCATAGACTTTACTTTCAAAGCATTATAAAGAGGTCCTGATGGGGTTAAACTCTCACTTTATAATACTTTTTTTCTCCTTTTCCACACCCTGCNAGAAAGAAAGAAAGAAAGAAAGAAAGAAAGAAAGAAAGAAAGAAAGAAAGAAAGAAAGAAAGAAAGAAAGAAAGAAAGAAAGAAAGAAAGAAAGAAAGAAAGAAAGAAAGAAAGAAAGAAAGAAAGAAAGAAAGAAAGAAAGAAAGAAAGAAAGAAAGAAAGAAAGAAAGAAAGAAAGAAAGAAAGAAAATATCCCTAGAAACTAATAATGCAGGAGAGCAAGGTTGTGTTTTTCTTCCTCCCTTCACCCCTTGTGTTTTCCTTCAAAATTCTTCAGAACTGTCAAAACAGGATTTTAATTTCTTTGTTCATGATTTTATGTTGCAGTAAAAGTCATCCACCTAAAAAAAAAGGGGGGGGGGTATTTTTTTCTCCTTGCTCTGAGTATATGTGTATTTTTTTTTTTGATGATTTCATTCATAATTGTAATGTGGTAGTTTGTGAATAACATGACAGTAATCAGAGCCATAATATGGTGAGTGCTATTCCAGCATCTAGGATGAACTAGGAATTGCCGTATTGAGCCTTCATACTTAATGGGGAAACCTGGCAAGGCTTCACAGTCAGGTGGAAAATTGAGGCGCAGATGCTGAGACATGTTTGACCAAACACTGACGCTTGTGGTGTGGATTGCACTGCCCATCCTAAAAATGTTCAATGCACAACATTCTTGTGATTATCTGAAGTTCTTGGATGTCAGAGTAAATCCCAGCCCAACTCTACTAATTCTTTGGGATGTCTGATTCTCTGGCTTTCTGAAAACCTTCTCAATCAGTTGCATTTCTGATCACATTTCTAAATAGACGGTGAGCCTAAGGAAGAGTAGGCTAGGAACTGGAACAGTCTCTTCTGCATGTAGGATTTCTAGCTCTTCTAGTCATATGTAAGCTTCTTCACTGTGACACTACCAGCATAGGCTACTTGGGGCTGGGGGCAATTGCTTGTTATTTCAGTGGAGATAAGGAGAGAGAAAATGGTGCAAGCCACATAATTATCATCCACCTTTTAGAAGAAGCTGTAGTTAATGAATAACACAGAGGGAACTCAGAGTGCAAGAAAGCTTGGTGTGACAGTGAAGATGTATTTGTTAGCTAACTCCTTCTGCATGAAACAGAAAGAAAGAAATCTCTTAGCCATCCCCATCCACCAGCACGAATACTGGGAGTGAGGTTGGTTAGAGGAGAAGCTAAACCAAACCAAAGTATTATTAAGACATCTGTGTGTCTAATGAAAATTTACTAGGCAGGGGAGAGGCACAAATCATTATGAATCAATTTAACCCTAGCCAAAACTATGCAGTGTAATTCATGCTATAGTTTGAGTTAAACATGGGCATTTTAAATATAATGGAGTGTCAGTGCTGTCTTCTCACTGGGCTAGCCTTTAAGGTGTTACAATATTTCATCTATCAGTCCAAGAAGTATTCATAGCAGAGAATCCACGCAGACTATAGCTCTATATATTCAGATTTACTGTGGATGACTGAGGCAGTGGTGATATATATATATGTATTTTTTTTCCTTGTCCTGAATCTATATTTCTCCTAGTGATGGAGAATATGGTTGGGTGAGCTCTTGTCTCTGTTTTTCCATGTATTTGAATCACAGCTGACTTCACTTAGAGTTTTACTATTCTAAATCATGTTCCAAGAGCTTTTTTCTGTGGAAATAGGAAAGCCCCGTGAGGTTAGATTGTTCTGTGGATAAGGAACCAATTCAAGATTTGGGGGATCTGGTCCTGTCTTCGTTTTTATGCTAGGTTCTTATTTATAAAATGAGAGGATCTTTCATCACAAATATATTTTCATATTAATATGCTAAAAAGTGAAGCTTGCTCGGACGCAGGAAGTCCATACGATTATCTCAGATGGGTAGCTTCCCAATTTTGCATTTTGTCATGCTGCCATGCTGTGTAGACTGGATTTCAGATTTCCAAAATTGTTGAGATATAAAGTACCTACTGAAGTGTAAGTGCCTGCAGGGGCATCAAGGAGCAGTAATGAAAGGGAAAATGGGGTTAAGCAATATTGAGACAAACTTACAGCCTCCATAAAGCCACATGAGGAAAGCAATCCTTTCATAATGGCGTTGGGCAGCAGTCACCTTTCAGCGTATAAAAAATACTGAGAAAGCACTGGCAGTATTATTGCTCTGAAAAGCAGTGTGGATACATTCAGCCTTGGTGCAGAAACCCATCGCTGACGCAATCCATCTGCCACACTCTGCTCAAGACCTGATCAATGGGAAATGTCTTCAAGGTACAGGTCAGCTTCTGATGCTCATCACAGGGATGAGCTCACCTTGCAGAATTATTGCATACCTAAATGAAATATCTTTCTTGATCCCAGGCATGTTGCTTGTTTACTTGTTTTTTTTTAATTTACACATCTGGAAACTTTTGGTTCAGAGGAAAAGAAAAAAAAGCCATACAACATCCCCCAAACTTTCAGACTTCCTTCTGAAAGTATATGAGCTCAACACTCTTCAGCCTAAAATAACAGAGAAATGACAGGAACTGCAAAACATGAAATAAAGAAGTTCATGTAGTGGAAGAGTAGATTCCTGGTGTTTGGGTCAAGGTTTCATTCTTGCTGGATTTGGCATGGTTAAAGGATTTTATCTGTTACAATCAAAATTAGAAAAAAAGTTTCTTATTTTTTCTTTATTCTGACTCTGAGAGAGGAATAAAATGTCCATCTTTTACACTGGAGGGTGGTTGTATTTGACATAATAGGAAATACTTTTCATCTTGAAGAAAAAAAACATAAATAAATAAAAAAATAAGCTTTTCCCCCCTTCCCCAGACACTTAAGATTAATTCTTTTCCCTCCTCTGAGTGCCTCAAATTTTGATGTTGTTTTTATAATCTCTGGCCTCCTTCTCTGGCCCTCAGCATTATTCGTTGTTGTTTATCTACGGCCTTCCTCACTCACCTGAATGTATATTTTTTGAAGATTGAATTTCTTCCCCAGAAGTACCTCTATTCTGTTTTCTTCAGAAACTGAAATGAAATTGTTTTTTAAAGGGCATATGGCAGCTTGGATTGCAAAGCCTACTAGCATCTCCTCTCCGAGCTCCGCTACATGGAGCCTCCAATGCTGTTACTGCCACTGGTATTTTCATCTCCGAAATTAGCCATGTAACCAAAGGCAGCAAGCAGCTCATTTCATGGCTGTGCTGGAAAGTGAAGGAGCCAGGGACAGGTACCCAGGCTTTTTTACTTTGTCTGCAGATTGATTTTAGCTCTTGCTGTGAAGTTTGCAGCTGGCCTTTGGCATCTAGAATAGCATTTGCTGAGAAGCATCCAGCACAAATTAAGGCCTGTGTAAGAGTTGCTTTGGACACACTCTTCTTGGAAGCGTATTTTACTCAGATAACTCAAATGGAGGGAGGGAGGCTGACTTCTCAAATCTCTTGGCACTTCCTCCAAAATGTCTTGCAAGCATTGCTTCTCCATGCAGTAGCCTATTGAGGGGTACGTACTTTTATCCTCCTTTGAGAAGTGGGGCAGACAGAGCTGCCTGGAGGTGATATCAGAAACATGACATAAATATCTTTATTCATGGTTTGACACTCACAGGGCACCTAAAGGCCTTACATTTGATGGTTTCAGACCTCAGAGGGTCTATGGAGGTGTCTGAGTTTAAGCTCTCTAGTTTTGAAAGCTTTGTCCGAAGAAATTTGATGAAAGTAATGTTGCCACATTTGTGATGGAAGCAGATGAAAAAGCCAGTAGTCTGTCTTTCCAGATATCTCTCTTAACCATTAGTTGCATTCCTTCTCTTTCCCTATAGTACAGGTGGGTAGGGCAGCCTGCAAGGTTATGGAAAAGGGATTCCTGTGGCAACTGCTGAATTTGACTATGAGGAATTACATCTTGCAAAATCCAGTGGATTAAGCAGGTTCTTTTCTTCATATTTTAGAGATCGTGATATCTGTTCACACCAAATAAATGAAAATCACTGTGTTTTCACAAGGAAACAAGATTCTTGGAATGTCTAAGTCTATTTTGATAGGAAAGTAAAACATGGGTAGGAAAAAAAGAAAAAAACAAGCTGTAAGTTTGAAGTTTTCCTCATTTTTTTTTTTTTTAAATCAGAAAATCTATCATCTAAAGGTTTACATCAGCCCAGTGTTCTCCAGTTCTCTGAAGAATCTGACAAGGGAGCTCAGGTGGGAAATGTTAAAAGCAGGGAGATTTCAGATAGTCTGATAGTATGCATCTTCCTTCTTAATGTCCGCTTTTTGCAAAAGCAGAAACCATGCAGCATCATTCTAGGTAGAAGAAAATGTGATTTCATATATATAATAGAAACCTCACTTTGCTTTGGCACTTAGATGCTAAAAGCCAGATGCTAAAAGCCCCTTTACATACCAGTACCTCTGAGTAGCATTCAGTCTACAAACAGCAGGCAAACTGATTAACTCTTTCCTTTACATTCAGTCATCCCATTCAACACTCATTTGAACGTGCAGCAGAGAAAGGGCTGAGAAAGGCCACCTTCACCCTGCATTTTGTCATCACTCATACATACAGCATCCCTCCTAAATCTGGTGTGAACCGTAACTGTTCACCTTGATGTCCAAAACCTTAATAGAGCCCCAAGACTGGTCATTTTGCTTTGAGTGAGAATATCCTGAATCCTTTTTTATACAAATAGAAGAGGGGTGCAGCTTTTATACTTCCTACTTGATTCCACCCTACAGGGCTTATTCAAGTCTGAAGCTACCTTTCTGCCACCATCTCCACCAGTTTCCCCTGCAAGTTTCCACTGAGAAAACAGAATTCTTGTCCTTAATGTTATTTACTGTTGATGCTAATAGGTTGGTTAATTAACTTCTGGCTGTAGGTCTGTATTCCAGGTTGAAGATCACTGGGAAGTACAGTGCAAGGTGGGAAGGGATTTCAAGATCGTTCCCATTTCTTTTGGTTCTTTTCTATTGAGCTCAAATTTTCCGGAGAATTAAAAAAAAAATTCCAAAAAAGAGGTGGAAAATTCTAGTGTAGTTCTTTCAAAAATTGTACAGTGAGGAAAAAGGGTTTTCCATCTCTCCCCTCCTTTTGATTAGTCTGGATTATCAATACATCCTGATTATCTACATGGAATTGCTTCAAGTATTATCAGAGGTGGCATTAAACTGATTAATCTAGAAAAGCTTTTCTTGCAATTAGACTCATCTCTTTTCCAATTACCTAAGCACTTGCTACCTTTTTCTGTAGTGGAATCACTGAGATGTTCTCATGTGCTAGGGGTGCTTTTCTCCCATTTCTAAAGGGATCTATTTCAGAAATAAATCACAATTCAGTGTTGTGTCTCCAGTGGTAAGAGGCCACTGCTTCCAGACCTTTTGTTTAGAGAGACAGAGAATGGAAGAAGCACCAGCTTCCAGTCACAGTTGGGGAACATAGTCAGTGTTTTTTACTTTACAGGTAAAGGACCTTACTTACAGGTCCTTCACTAATCTTGGGTGGGTTTCTTACTTGTAGTATACAGTTTTAAGACAATTTTGCTATGAAATTTCCCTATAATTTTTTGGTTATCTCTAGGCTGAAAATAGACCAGTCTTTGGGCTTTCTGGAACATAGTGCAAAGCAGTAACTGCTGCCTCATACCAGGGAGATGCTTTATTTGTCCTGTTGGTTCGTAAATCAGGAGATTTTTGGCTGCTCCCAGGATAGTGATTCCATGTGAATCTGCTTTTCTGATTCTGTTTTGCTATCTATAAAATATAGATAACAACTTTTCCAGTCTTTTGCATGCTGTAATCTGCTCCCTCTTGATGGTAAGATCTTTGACTTCGGAGGAGCTGTGCTAATTTACACCAACAGAAAGCCTGCCTTGGAAACCTTATCGACCTGTTCTCCAAGTCTGTGGGTGAAGAACATGCTAAGCTTCTCTAAAATTAGAATTGAGGGTGACTAGATGTCGTTGTGAGAGTGGACTTTTTGTGAGGTGCCCACCTCTAGGAGAAGAGCAAGCTGTTTTGCCACAAGCTCATGCTATGCATCTCGTGCAGAGAACAGGGCCTGATAGAGTGAGATGCTTATCGGTTGCAGTGAAAGAAGAGGAAGAGCAGCAGAAGCAGTAGGAGAAAATCTTCACAACAACTTAAAAAAAAAAAATGTTTGAAATACAATGAAATACACCCCCTCATTGGGCTGTAAAAAAAAAAAACACCCCCCCAATGGGGCTAAAAAAAAAAAAAAAAAAAAAAAAGGAGGAGAGAGAGAAAACAGCAACCATCCCTGGCTGTGTATTGTCTTGTTAACAGTATGTCACTGAATTTAGCAGAAGGAAGCTTCTCCCACACATCTCCCTTCACACAAATGCAACTGTCACAACCTCCTGAGCTCTGCAGCACAACTTTGATCCTGTGCAGCTCTGTCCCAGTTCTGCAAGGCACATAGAGGAGAGGATGGGTGAATTACCTAGCAGATTTTCTGAGGGAATGAAGGACACCATTGCCAAGGCAGGGTTAATTGCCGTGATGACAGCACTTCCCCAGCATCTTTCCTTTCTCTGTTAGAGGCCCCCTCCCTCCCTGTGTCCTCCTCCCCTCACTGCATGTGTTGTGCTAATCTAATTTGTTCAGCTCAGTGGCTAAACAAATAACTGCAAACCCGGTGCTTATTCAAATGCATGACAGAAGAGGGCAGGTCTCCAAAATACTTACTTGATTATCTGATGATGCACAAGTTGTGTGAGAAAGGGCAAAGGCCAGCAAGCGAGGAGACAGATTGTGCAAAGTGAGATAAAAGAGAAAGGACTCCCGAAGTTATGACTGGTTTTGGCTGTGTCCTGCTGCAGTTGAGCAGGTTGGACTGAGTGGAGTTGGTCATTGGAGCATGAAGTGAAAAAGCTATAGAGGAAATCTTCTTTCAGGGTTTTCCACCAGAGTCCCAGCAGTCACTGACAAAATTGCTAGAGAAAATGAGAAAGGTTTCCTTGACCACTAGGTCTCACAATAAGATTTTATAATAAGATCTGCTCCAGGAAATATGTGGATCTCTCCATGAGTTTGCAAGATGTCTGACCAATGAGATGCTTTGTCGTTACAGTTTATTTCCTGACTTAGTAGCTCCACTTGTTATCATGAATCCTGTTTCCCTCCAAAATCTTTAGGGATGCTTCCCATAAAGTGCTCTTTACCTTGAATTCTAGAGAAGGTACACTCCTAGCTTCAACTCAGAAAGCTGGAAGATTTTGGAGTCCAGCCTACGCATGGTCCAAATAGTCCGTGATCATATGCCTTGCCCAATGGACATCTTTTCTAATGCATTAATGCTGACTTTTGGACACATCAGATTCCTCCTGGGAACTGAGACTGAGAGAATATTTGGGGAATGTTGGGCATGCAGTGGGTTAACTTAAATCTGCAAGCAAGAGTTAAGTGTCCATAGGGCATAAGGACATAGGAGCCTTCCATTTTGCATATGAGATATTGCCATACTCCCTTCCACTCACATTTCCTGTCTTGCAAGATGCTGATCACCGTGCACATCTGTTGTCTGTGTGGACTGTGCATGTAGCTCATCTCTCACAGTCATGTATTCATATTTATTCAATACAAGGATTTTCCCAATGAGCAGGTATTTTCCCATAACTTCAATAGCACCAGTTCTCTTTTCCAACCATACTAACAAGCCACGTTCATAACCACTCCATCCTCAGTAATCTAACTAGTCTGCTAGTACATTTATGCTCTCTGGCTGCAGTGCAATCTGATGGACACGACAGAAAGCCCTACAACTGTCCTATTGTGCAATTTTATCCTCCCTCTCCACTTTTTCTGTTTCTTCTTCTATCAACGTCTGCTTGGCTCTCCAAGCCATGCAGGGTTTGTGGCAGGGGCTGTAATGCTCAGGATGTTACAGAACAGTGCTATTCTATTGCTAGAAACAAATTGCAGATCACCCCTGCAAAATGCTAAATAAACCTTATTTCCCATAGCTTCACTGATGAGAATGAACACTTATCAGCTAGGTACTGTTCAGATCTGTAAACAAGGACTTTCCTACTTTTATGTTTATTTGAAATCTTCTCTGGTAAAAAAA